>KK118872.1:726957-742058 GCA_000611955.2 Stegodyphus mimosarum
ATAATATTGTGGTTGTGACTATTAGGACTTCAGATGGCATGGTCAAGAGAAATATTACAAAACTGTATCCATTACCAATTTGAGTTTTAATTCACATGTATTATAAATTAAGCATTGTATCATGATTTTAATATTATATTTTGTTTTTTAAATTTGATGAATTCTAACCACTGAATATTGAAATAGTATTTCAAAGTGGGCGGCATGTTCGCGCTTTATGTAAATTTTGGTTTGTTCTTTGCAAGAGGGCGCCTGCGAGCTCCGAACTATATCTATTGTACCAACTTGTTCTTCTCATGGTCAATAAACGCAATAACGAACGTGTGTGTTTACTTTCCATCTACTTTAACAGCCGGCTCCCGTACCTCATGTCAACATTTTGTCCTTTGGGGGGGGTGACTAAGTACGGCTACTGTGTAACTAAGTGTAAGCGGCTAGGATGTAAGTACGGCTTGTGTAACTAAGTACGGCTTAGGAAATCTGCAGGAAAATGCTCATCAGCGACCGAAAAAATAAAACTTCTGAACAGTGGATGTTCTATCCAGGTTAGAATCTCGGTGAAGGGGTAGCCTGCATGGGTGTTATTTTGGATTTTCTCGCAAATAGCCTGATCACTAAATAGTTTCCCTTAGAAAGTTCTTTAAGCACCCCTTTACTTAAGCAGAAGCCCACTCATGCTTTGTTAGCTTCAACTAAATAAGCCAATTAATCTCCTCGAAAGTATTTCTTTTGAAACACAGTTGCATTGCATTTTTCATAATACATCAAATGAAATAAATCAGTTTCTGTAATTAAATACAGGTTAATAAAATGAACTATAGAAAAGAATAAGTAACTTTTGGCAACTGAAAGGAAATTTTTTAGTTTTTAAAAAAGTTTTACCGACATTTCTGATGGCCCAAGGGTAAGGGGGAATGCTGCTGCTGTTCAAACTTCGAATTTTTCTTCAAACAGAGAGCTTTTAAGATAACACGTAAGAATGTGCCAGTAGTTTCGTAGAAGCAATTAAAGATGCGCAGTAAATTTTGCTAGAAGAAATGACACTTAAGCAAAAATGTACTACTGTACAACTTCATCATACGTAGGCTTGTAGCAGAGCGACACAGTTGTAAGGTGTCCTTTGACATTTGAAGGCCGAGTTGCAACATTCGCCCAGTGGTCCGCCTTTATGCGCTATCGACCTTGACACCTTGGTGAAATCTCACTGACCTCCATCTTCTTCTCAGCGGTAGACGAGGTTTGCATTAATTTTATGCATTTCTCTTAGCTGATTATTGGCGTTGTCTTCTGCGATTTACATTTTCTCCTGTGAATGTGTAATTTTTTATACTTCTACGTGATGGGGAGAGAAATATGATTAGAATTAAAATTCCGAATTTGGATTTTGGCGGATACTGAAACTGTTCTTAGCTGTTATGAAACACGAAAAAGTGGGTTTTTTTCCCCTAAAAATTGCGAATGTGGCAAATTTCTATCATTTATGAATTGGATTTATTTGAAGTGACAATTTTAGACATTAGGAAGAAAATTTAATATATTTTCTACCATTCTCATTTGAGTTAGCAGTAACGAAAATTCGGTTGTCAGGTTAAATCGTTGGTCGAAATATGCATACTGACTACAAAAATTACGGCGTTTGACAGAAATTACGCAATACAATTCCACGAATATTCTATTCAATAGGAATTACCAATCACTAATGATTACGAGGTACAGATTTTGTTTGTTGGTAGCTTGACCCTGCTTTCAATTATATAACTTATTACTGTAAAGCAATTAAAATATACCTGTCTTAAAATGGATGACTTTGTACGTCATTTTTTAAGACAGACAAACTTGAATTTACGTTCAACAGAGAAAAAATACGAAAAAAAGCAATTAAAAACTGCTTGCCTTAAATTTAATGTCTTCGCATATCATTATCTAAAGCAGACTGACTGGAATTTGTGTTCTATTAAAAGAATTGAAAGATGTTTGTCTTAAAACGGATGTCTTTGCACATCTTTTTTTAAGATAGACTGACTTGAATTTACATTCGACTGAGAAAAAATACGAGAAAAGCAATTAAAAACTACGTGCCTTAAACTGAATGTCTTTGGATACCATTATCTAAGGCAGACTGACTTGAATTTATGTTCGATTGAGGAGAAGTATGAACACCACATGTAGCTTGTTAACTAAATCGCCTGAGAGTGATCTCCGATGAACTATCAGTGTTAGATCTTTCATTCACTTGGCCATTGAGGGAAAATAGACCGTACTGAAATTAAATGTTCTAATGGGAAAGTATTGTTGATTTAGAGAACTCCTTAAATATCTTTTTTTATGTATATGTCTTATTTACAAGTCTTTATAAATTTCAAAATTTCATGGATTAAAGTGTTTCCGGAGAAATCTCGTTGCCTTTATGTACATAAAATGCTAAGTAAATAAAATGCATCATCAGATAAAAAATAAATAAATAATGGCATGATATGAGATTACGAGAAATACAGAAAAATAAGGCAATATTTCTCATTAATGTCTGGTTGCAACCTTTTCATATTCCTTCTAAAGAATGTCAGTTATTTTCAGGGTCTTCAATTTTAAATAGAATTTTAAATTTTAGATAAATTAATTGTCTCAAATCAAATTTTCCCAATAATATGGAATCAGTAATTTTCTAGCTGTAGCTCTGTAGAGTCATCAGGATTTTTTTTTAGCAGGAGAGATGAAAAATGAGCATTGCCCTCGTCTGGACTCGAACCACGGACTTCTAGAATACGCGTCGAGCGTGCTGACCACTACACCACGAAGGCATGCCAAGAAGGAGGGAGAAATACATTATAACTCTACCTTTCGTAATGAATCTTTGACGATCCTATCCCTAATCTTTTGGCAGAGATCATTGTTATTTATTACATCTACGATTGATCATGTCAAAATTTTGAGGGTCATGAGAAAATGGACTTCTTCATAAGAATGACCTCAGTTTAAACTTTGATCGAAAATCATTAAACACGCTTCATTAGATTATTCGAGAAAGAAAATATTTCACTAAAAATGACATCAAGAAGGCTTTAAACTGCTTGTGTCCAAAGGAAACTATTGGGCACAAGCAGTTTTATCCCACTAAACGTTATTGAAAATACGTTTTACTGATGACAGTGGTGTAACTTGAGATACTTTCTTTTTATTCGTATGTTCTTCGATGATCTTCTTCCTTTCTATCCCATTACAAGTTTGTTTTTCGTATTCTTGGTCTCTGATCATTTTCTACGTCCGACGTTCTTCACGGAGGCTGGTAACTCAACAAAAGGATTTGTTATTGCTATAAATTTCATTCAATGCACTGTAAACTTCTACTGGAGTTGTATCTATAACCTATAAACATTCGCTTTTGAAATGCGATGTTTTCTACAATCATAGTTCATCAGGTACTTAGAGACTACTCATAATGTCAACCACTCATCACTTCAAAATGTCGTACTCTAGAGATCTCAGATGGATACTTGTTTTTGTAATTTATATAAGATATTTATAGGGTATGTCGATGCATATTTGTCAAAATTGATTGGAAGATTTTCAGCCAGGTCATCAACTCTAAAACCCAGCTGTTCGAACACCAAACAGGCTTATACCGAAAGATATTAAATGACGTATGAAAATTACTTGGAATATAGGAAAATTACTTGGAATATGGAAAAAATCGGAATATAGGAAAAATTATACTCATTATATACAAGCAGCAGAATGTTTCATTTTTCAACTAGTATGTAACACTGATGTTATTTAACTATACTTAACATAATTTTTCCTGATTAATCCATTTATAGGATCACATGCTTTCAAGAGCAGTGGATATCAAAACAGTATTAGTAATATGGGCATCTGATCTACAATATGAACATGTACAGGATTTGATATATATATATAACCCTTATATAACTTGGGAGGACATATTCGTGTGCATCTTCCATGGCTGATCATCCCATCTATTCTACCGGTCAATTAGTTTATGAGAGTTCGTCTGTATTGTCCCAATGTGCGTTTTCAAGATGAAATCGTTATGTGGTAATTTCATTCCAGCTGCATCCCACAATATTTACTGTAGCTGCTTGGTGTAATATTTTTTAACTGAATTTACAGACATTGGCATTACGATAATATATATTTGAAAAGTTTCAGAGAAATATTACGATTCTATTTAATTTTTACTCTGCTTTGGAAAGCAGCGAAGGTAGGTCTAACCCTGAATTTCTCCGAATTTGAATCCAAATCCCGAAGATTCCCTAATTTTTCGAATATCATGTCTCTTGAATCCTTCAAAGAAAAATAAGGAAAGGAAGAAGAAAAAAAAGCTCTAAAAGTTTTTAACTAAAATAAAGTTTAAAATTTGCGTTTAATGTAAAATTAATATACTAATATATTTTTTAAAAAATACACTTATGTTCATTAAAAAGTTGCGAATGACATTCAGAAAATGAACTACATAATTAAACTCTCGAATCTTGAGTTTTACTTTTTTAATATAATTTGAAAAACATATTTGAATAGCAGCTCAAATTTCAAATAACAGCTCAAAATGTAGCTACAATAGCTGAGTAGTTCAACAGGTAAGACAATTGGAGTCATGTTTGCATCGGAACATCTTTAAACGATGCCATAAGTTCTTAGAAATATCCAGGAGCTATTTATAATATGTTATCTATATCCAGAATAATCGAGACGATTCGAGAGCTGGTGTCAATAATTTCCGAGAAAGCACAGTGCATCGATTACTTCATTGAGAATTCTGTCAGGTTTCCACAGATGCCATACTGAAACAGTTGTGGCACTCAGGGCCGTCACGGGCTGAATTTGGGATTCGGATACTACAAAAAATTTCAGCCTCACCAGTGGCACCGGTATTAAATTCGATTAATATTGATGGTTCTACTCGGGTTCGAATCTAGGCATACGGGCTAGCTGCATGGTTGTTTTTCGTGGTTTTCACCGTGTGTTCCACTCCTTGTGTGCTTTGTCGTAATGAAATAACCTAGCCACTGAACTTTTAGCAATCATATTCATTTTGAGTGAGTAAATAAAATAAATCTTTCGGAAATTTTGAGTTAAAACGTTCCGCGATTTCTTTGATAAAGATCTGAGTAAAAAAAGCGCTGGGATTCGAATTTCGGAAATTCAGTTTTTTTAGACCAAAGGAGCTTTAGCTTAGAGGGGCTAGTAATTTCGTTTCGATTCACTTTTTGCGTTGATCCGTTTTTCAAACTGTTGCCACCAAATATTATCGCTCTGGTTATATTTAAAGAAGTTAAATAATGAAGAATCTGCGTAAATGTATGTATGTTTCTTGCATTGTGATAAAACAACGGTACCTAGAGCCATCAGTTTTTAAATAACGTAATCCTCCTCCGGATATGGGAATCTAGAAACACGACTTTGGAATTCGTTTTATTTTCGATTTCATATTTTGTAACACTTTAACGAATTTTTTATTAAGAAATTCAACGATTTCAAAATCAGCAATGACAACACTGTCCCCCCCTCAAAAAAAACATTTTTATCTCCAGCGCGCGAGACCGTGTATCGGAAATTCTAAAGATATGCTTATTTTAAAATTATTTTGCGATATTGCTCTTGAATTCAATTTTTCGGTTTTTCAGCGGATTTTCATCTCCAGCTTGCGAGACTGTTGCCACTCGGAAAATTAGGGTTGAAATTATCGTCTTCCTGAGTTTTTAATTAATATCTCTGATTTTATTTAAGTGAACGTCGACCTTTTCCAGGACTCAGAAAAGAATTGTAGAATGTTTGGTTACCATAGCTGTAGTAGTGACTGAGTTATTAGAGGGCAAACACACAGACTTTCTTCTTTATATATATATAGATTTGATATTTTTGTAAAACTCAACGATTTCAAAGCGAGCAATGGCAACACTATACTAAAAAAATTGTTTTGTCCCCATCGCGAGACTATATATCGGAAATTTTAAAGATATGCTCATTTTAAAATTATTTTTCGATATTGCTGTTGAACTGAATAGTGCGAAGAACATGATATTTAATAAATAAAGTTACACAAAACGTTAAACAAACGCCCCTTCGGACATAATGTAAAAGCTGAAACATTTCAGATTTTTCATTCTTATATATATATATTTTAAAGATTTGTGGGATTTGAGGGTTTGAGTGTCTCATCCTTAGAAAAAAATAGAATGTAACTGACAATCCAATTCGCATCTAAAGAATTAAATCAATTATTTAGGATGAAGTTTTGATCTTAGAATGTTAGTTCTCGGGTTAATTATATAGGAAAATCTAAATTATTACTTTCATATAGAATCCTGATAATTACCCCTTTAATTTAAAACGATATTCTTTTCTTGAAGAACGTATCTGTGAGTCACTTTGCCTGTGAGTCACTTTGCCTTAGAAAGAAGGAAAAGGAAGGCATCCTTCCTCTTCGGCAGATTAGCCCTGGTGTGCTTTGAAAATTCAAGCAAACTCTTCTCGAATAACGATTTGTTTCTCCACAGCGCGCCTTGTCTCGTTTTACTTATCTTACTCTTTCCAAAAGACTGTGTAGGAGTTAAAAATAAAGAAAAAAACCATGAATTTAGTTTTCAAATTACTGCTTTATTCTTCATTTAGATAAAACATTTTTTATGTTGTTGTTCTCACAAAGACCATTAGAATTCCTTCTTTCGATTTTAGTATACATCTCCTAAAACCATTCAACAATTATAAATGGAAAGAGCAGGATAGGAAATCAAAAGAAAATTCTTGATGTTTGGGTCTCAAAAGAGAACGTTCACTTGCATCGTATACTTATCTATGTGCAACCAATTTAATTGCACAAGAAATTCGAAATTCCCATTAATTAATTTCAAACGTTTATTTTCATGAAATTTTTTAAAATGATGTAAATAAAAAATTTTGATTCTTAAAATATCTTGTTGCCGCTCTCCTAAATACACTTCTTGAACCTCTTAACATGCGATTTTTGCTGTTCTGAAGTTTGCCTCCCCCCGTATATAATATCAAAAGTGTATCTTAAGTATTTTATGTATAGCAATTGCATTCATAGAAGCCGAAGAATGTTCATGCAGGCTGTTAGGAGTAGTAATGAAGTAGAAATAGGTTAAATAGACTAAACTGCTGGGAATTGTAAAACGGCCTGTTCGTAGAATGTATCATAAAAAAGCATAAGGTATTTCTCCCGACTTCTTAGCATGCCTTCGGGGTGTAATGGTCAGCACACTCGGCACGTATTCGAGAAGTCCATGGTTCGAGTTCCGGCGAGGGCATTGCTCATTTTTCACATCTCTTGCATCCAAATAACCTAATGTCTCTACAATGGTGCCCGAACTAAAAACGTTAGTGGATGATGATTCTCCACCACCACGATTTGGCGACTGGGTTCCCTAATCCCCAGACGCCCTTTAAAAGGGGGAGCATATAAGGTCTTTCTCCCGCCTTTTTAGCACGCCTTCGTGGTGTAATGGTCAGCACGCTCGGCGCGTATTCGAGAGGTCCGATGTTCGAGTCCCGGAGAGGGCATTGCTCATTTTTCACGTCTCCTGCATAAAAAAACCTAATGTCTGTACAGTTTCTACGTGTACTCTTTGAGATTTGGTAATCGTAATACATCTTGAGTCGTGTTCTTGATGTGTTGTCACAGAGTTTATCGACTTGAATGGGCGCAAAAATATAGCAGATAAAACTGTAGTACCGATTACCATGATCTATTGAGTCCAAGTTTCGGCTGTATAATGAATGCTTTAAATTATGACGGAAGACCCGTAAAACTATGAACCCTTCATATCTCCAAGATATATTCAAGCTGAATGAGCTTTTGTGACGATATGGAGTGTGATAAAATTGTTGACATATGTTAAGTATGACCGAATCGATGACATGGTCGACATATGTCGACCATATTATCGATTCGATCATGGTCGACGATTAGGCCTTACAGCTCGTTTAGTAGCTACTCTGGACATTCTGCCGTAAATCCTCATCTTCTTTGCGCTTTCGCAGTTTGTTGATTTAAAAGAAATATTTCAACAAGATAATGCAACATCGCTGAGCTCTAAGGGATCCAGTAAGATAAGTAGATAACCATTTCTGTCTAACGGTTTCGTAAACTGTGTAACGGTTGTCTAACGATTCCGTAATTGCCACAATATGTCGAAACAATCACGGTTACAATAATGATAACCAGTTTTATTAATATTATTAATTTGAAGGGTCTCCTATCCCAATACTTTTGGCTTTTCATTGTAATTAGAAAATCACAAGTGCATTAGTAAATGTAGCAAACTTTGAAAAATGCTTCTATATTAATTTCAGTTCTTCCTTACATTTCATTTTGCTTTCCATTTTTTTCTTTTTCTTTTCTGCGCATACTATGCGTATGTAAGAGTAAAGATTTCTCATTAGTATAAAAAGGAATTATGTTTTAAAATTCATTGGCCTACATATGAGAAATATTTACAAGCATATATGTTTTAATATATTTTTAAAATATGAATTCTTATTATGAAATTGACACAGTATACGTTTCACTATTATTATGAAATTATTATTCACTAGTATTATGTTTTATTATTATTATAAAATTGATATACCATTTTCGAATTATACGTATGAATAAATATTTTTCTTGTATTTAAAAAATTATAATTAAAATTATCGTATTACTTTGAACTAACGTATTACTTTGAGTAGGATTTTAAATTTGGAAAACTAGAAAAATAATAAATAATAATAATGATTTAAAATAGGTATTGGAAAAAAATATTGAATAAGTATAATATAAAATTAATAAGGTACCAAATTTGCAAAGGATATTCGGATATATTATCACTTTTGGCTTCTTCATTTTTAGAGCTTGAATGCCCATTCTCACTTTTGCAACACACATCAGTTTCAGTGCCGTTTAAAAGTTAATAACGCAACATTTAAAAAGGGTTTTTATTACTCTTCTTCCAGAGTTTTGTTTGGTTTATTTGATTATCGCAATGCGCACGATGTCTAGATAAGGGCTTCTTGGAGGCCTTTCTAAAGGAAATTGGCGCGTACCCACGTTATACGACGAAAAACTACGAAAACACCCATGCAAGCTAGCCCATTTCCTGGGTTTCAAACCGAGGTTGAACTACCAGTGTTCAAAGACCTCTTTTCCACTGGTAGGTCTTTTTTTAAAAAAGAATAGCTAACTAAGATAAGGGAAGATCCGCAGAAATAAGATGTTAAAATACTGTCCTTAAATTTAAGTCTCACCTTACTTTTACATCTTAAAAATTTGAGTAAAATGTGCGACTTAAATTCGATGTATTATTATGAAGACTATAAAGTCATTAGAGTGTTTCTGAAGTGGAAATAGGAAAAATGTGCATTATCCTATCCGGGATTCGAACACCTGACTTCTTGACTACTAGTTGGACGTGGTATCTATTTACACCACGAAAGCACACGGTAAGGCTCTAGAAAATACCTCATCAGATAACTTATTGTATAACTGAAGATGCTAATATTTCTCATCGTCAAAAACATTTTTTTTCATTTACATTCCAAATATAAACAAATACTTTTCATTAAAATAAAGGATTTTCGTTTTCTTTTAATTTACCAATTTATGCGAGCAAATATTCCTCATTATATATATAAACATTTCGATTTATTTTAATGTACATGTATGCAAGTACAAAGAATATTTCTCTTTATAAGAAATCAGATTGCGTTTTCTGATGTATTCGAGTTGAAATTGAATATTTTTCTTTATTTACTTTTTATAGACAACGTGTTGGGGATATTATCACCAGACATTTAAGTCTCACAAGAGTTTGTCAACAACTTACTCATGACCATACATTCGGTGCGGGATCACGAAGATAATCTCTTGTCTTCTCTGCAATATTACAACACAGTCGGACGCTTTGAAGGCGAAGGTTAATTTCTGCAATAATCGTGCTAAGATTGCGCTCACTGATCTACTGCAGTTTGAAGGTCATATGAATGACGAACTCCAGTTCAGTATGGTAATGAAGAAGCTTTATTACTGTGCGAATGCAGGCCCAAAAGTAGCCTCTGGAGAAAGGCAGTCAATATTTGCACATCTGAGGATGAAGAAATCAAAAATGCCAATTCCGGTTGTTTTTATAATCAAATTCTATGGGTGCGTTTCCATATTACTTAAAGATAGTTTGCCTTGCGAAAGGTCTGGCAAACTGATAAAAGAACTTTCGCAAAAGTTCTGCTTCATTCTTTCTTCCTCATTATTTTAACGAATTTGCATGAGCGTTTACATAATGTGAGATAAAATTCAGTTTTTTACGCGATGCCATTCTTAAGGTATTGTTGCCTTGTTCGAAAAAAAAAATGTTAAAGACTTTCACGATCGTGTCTGCTCACCGTAACCTACTTTTTGCTATTTTCACAAAGTTAAGCCAGAGTTTTTGTAAAGGCACGCCAGTTTTTTAAGTAATGAATGTGTCATCAGTATTTCGTTATCTGCCTTTTTGGAGGGCATATTCTTTTTAGTTTCTCTGAAATGTTAGAATGAATAATTATCCGGACTGGGTTAGAGCAAACTGAGAGATTGTTAGAGGATGTTCATTAGTGTTTCATGCATTTCTCATAGTTTTTCTTTAGTTATGCCAATTTTAACTGAAGCATTTCGAAATTGATTAGTTCCTTTAATGCTAAAAATGCCTGGTATGTCAGACAAAGCTTAATATTGGCAAACAAATATTAACAATTCTGAAAAATATGATTGAAATTTCTATTGCAACATTGCATTGTTGATGGTCAAAATGTTTTACGGATTTATCGAAACTATCTTGACAATAAAATAAACAGTGAGCTCTGTCTGATGTATGAACAGCACTGATTGATAGAGGGGTAAGAAGTATGCCAATTTAAATTTTGAATTAAATTGATCAAATTTTGTAATATTTCGGCTTAGATTTAATTTAGTTTTCTAGGATGCATTTTGTAGGAAATAATTTTTCACGGTCTCTTTTCTTGAAATTATTTTTTATGGGTCTCGGTCTCACAACAAAAATAAATAGCTGTTAGTTATACGCAGAATGGGTCCTAGAAATGTTGCTACCTAAACTAAATGTAAACTTAAAGAGAATTTGAGTAATATGTGTTACATGCCTTGCAGGTTATTACTGGAGACGAAATCTTGTTGACACGTATAGTGTGGATATAACCAACATGCTTTCCTTTCCTCTTTCATTCATAATTGCCATACATCACGCCTTTCGACCTTTGGTTTGGGGGGATAGTGAAGGACCGTATCTATGCTGCGAAACCAACAGATCTTAACAGTCTTCTTCAATGGAATACCAAAGTGATTCAGCCTGTTACGGCTGTTATGAACCACCGCAACATCGAAAGTATTATCCAGCAGATGCATATGATCCTGGAGAAACTTGTGACCAGGTTGAAGGTGTTTAGTAAGTCATGTAAAGAGAAGTAGGTAACCTGCATCCGTGTGATAGATGCATTTTGCGGATACCATGTTTACAGAGTTCACAAGCTGCCGAAAGGTAGAGTCGTTGGTTGGAACAGGTAGTTCGACCCAGGTTCAAGTCCCGGCGAACGAAGACATCTCCCTGCCTTAGATGCGTAGCAACTATGTGCTTTGCATAGTTAAACTAACCAACCATTTTTATATGCACACATATGTAACTGACACTGAAAATTAATATATCCACCTAAGTGATCACATCTTTGTAGCCTACTTTGTATATATTTCTATGCATAAAAACTTTGATGAAACAAAAATGAATGTTTATTAAATATATTTACATACTTAGATAAAAGCTGTAGAATTTCACCTTCTTGGAAAGCATACATTAAATCGAGACTCAATGATTCTAAGCGATTTATCGCTATGGCCAGTAAGAATAGTGTAAAATACCGTTTTATTAAGAACTTGATTAATTTAACACAAGGTAATTTCCTCCGCTTACAAAACAACCGGTATTTATCTCGTAACTCGAATTGATAGAAATTCAAATTAAAAATAAGTTAAGTAGGTGACAAAGGACGGGGACACCTATTGTCTAATAAAGGTAAGCAGGTATATGTCCCATGCTCTCCACTATCTGAACCGGTAGCTCCCGAATCCCAGGGGGCCTTCCTTGGGAATGCATTTACTTCTCTGTGAAGTCTCATATAAACGCGCTAGTTGATTCAAACCTATGCTGGAGTGATAAGTACTAATGGCAAGAATAACGCAACGCCGAAGACAGACTGCTGTAGTAGAACTGCAACTAGTAACGTGGCCTTCAGCAGGCTGAACACGCTCCGACTAAACAATCTTAAACCTTCCTTTAAGTGCCGTCTCTACCTCATTTCAGTACGCACGAACTTAAATTATCATTCTGGCAGGAAAACAAGAATAACAGTAAAAATTTTTAAACATAAAATAACTGGTTAGATAAAAATGAATAAATCCTTACAAAGCTTACAAAAATATTCCATATTTGCATTCCATTAAATAAACTGTATTGACGTCTATGAAATAAAACCGTTTTATAGAACAACAATAAAATAAGATTTTAATATTGATAAGTTTCTAGATTCTTCTCTTTTAGCTCTTTAAAGTGTTTTTAAGCCTTTTATTCCACTGCAATACTTTGTTCCCCGTAAAAATATGGTATCACGATCGTGTGAATTAAACTGTATGAGAGAATATTATAACGCTTTCGCTGTAGAAGCAACTACTTCCTTCAAGTAACCAGTTGTTAAATTTTTAAAAGTTTACTTACTGAGTGTAAGAAAGATTTCTTTCGAAATTTCGGGATTTCATTGGTTTTGAGAGATCAGATATTCGTGCATGGGCGAAAGAATGAACATTAATTTTCAGAAAGTTTAAAAAGAAAAAGTAAAAAAGTTAAATATTAAAAGAACAGGCAAGAAAGCAAAAGCGGCTTGATAATCAAATATCGTCTAAATAAATACCGCATTTCCTATTTTCTTCCCTAGCATTCCAGTCCTCTCGTTGTGTCAGCATCTTGGTTCTCAAAATTTTAAAAATATTCGCATAATTTCCTCCATTTCCTACTGTACATAGTTTTCCGCTTTGAGGGCTAGTCTATTGGTAAACTGTATTCCTTTAATTATTTTTACTTTCATTTCAGTGTATTCAATTTGTAGTTGAATTCTTGTTTTAACATTTCATCTATTTTATTTTTTCTTGCATTTATTTGAAACGTATTTTGTGCAGATTCTACACTAAGTGTTCTCATACTTCAGAAACTTTCGAAACTTCTGATTACACCTTACTTCTGATGTTTACATTCCAGCTCATTGTACCCTTTATCTGCTTCTTATTTGTTTGATCTTTCAAAATTCGGATCTATTGCTCGTCCCTATTTCCTCCGATGTTTCTCTTGGAAGCTGCGGTCAAAACTCATTCGGGGCAGCTATTTCTGGGCTTTACAACATAACTGAGTCAAATATGCGATTTGTTGTGTTCTTACTGTAATCACGTTCATCCGAAATTAAATTACTTGTCTAATTTTCCGCTCTCAATTTCTGGACTATAAAATTAGTTAAAAAGAGCAGGAAAGTATGCGAGGAAATACGGTATACCTTCCATATCACCGTTAAAAGAACAAAAAAAAAGTATTGCTACTAAGAAATAATAAAGCAAGTTTTCCAAAAGAACCGAGGGGAATTCGACGAAAGATATGACGGCGTTTTTTCTTGCAAGTCCTTGGCCGTGTCATCCACGCATTCTTTTTTAATAAATGAATCTAAGCAACGAAAATAAATTCTTAACAACATCGATAGCCGCTTGTTACTGTTCTATTTCTGAGAACCTTAAACGTCACGAACACTGACTGCTTCGTGCAGGTGGCGGCCAGAGAAGCAGTTACCTGTTCCTCTCCCTTCCTTTTACGCAATTTGACACAGCAGTTCCGTTAACTGGTTTTAGAGGTTGTTTAGCTGGCGGAAAAATTACGGATAAATCTGAAGACTTTTGATTCTGAACAGCAGGTGAAAAATGTGGACGTGTTATTGCAGTCGTAAATTTTAAATGCAAAATCTCATGTAGTGAGCATATAAATTTGGCTGTTGTTTGCCGACATAGCGCAGTTGTTGTCTAACTATTATGACCGTGAAAGTTTATCCTTGAAATAATGAGTATAATGATATAGAAAAGATTATGTTGTCTCCCAAAACATAATAACCTTTTTCTTGTGTGTGTGTGTTTCTTTTCTTTTCAATCTTTGTTTGATTGCAGGAAAGTAGCAAAAACACAGTGCTCTGTGCGCGCACTCACTCTAATGTAAACACTGCAATTTGGTTATAGGGAGGGGGGGGAGGTATTTGTTTTCGGAAAATGAATGTAGCTAGCATTGATTTGGTAAGTATTTATCGCAGTTCCAGTGCATGCTTTTATGGTGTAAGTGATTAACAAGTGTGTAAAAACCATTAAGTTTATCGAAACAAGGAACACGTAAAATGAGCATCGCCTTTCGCCGTCACTCGAATTCTAGACCTCCCGACTGCTAGCTAGACTTGCTTCCAATTAGCCCACGAAGGTAAGGAGGAAGAAAATATGTTACATTCTTGCCAACTTAAAGAACAAGTGAAAAGGTGTAGACCCAGGCATGGTGATGATGAATTATCGTCCACCATATTTTTGTTTGGGTGCCCGTTGTAGAGTCATTAGGCAAACAGGAAATATGAAAATTGTATAGTAAACTTGCCGAGACTCTGAGCATTCCAGTTGCTAGTCGAATGTGCTTCCAGTTGCCCCAAGAAGGCACACAGTAAACAGGGAGAAAATACCATAAAACGATTTAAGTTTGAAGCAAGGTTTGAATCATGGCGAGAGCATGGTCGATCTTTATGATTTTGTATCATTGCCCCTTGAGCATTGAGTGCTGCTGTGGTGAAAGTGGTTAATACGTCCAGTTAGCAAGTGAAAAATTCCGAAGAAGAAATTTTAGGGCAAGGGAACACTTGATGTTTACATTTTCTGGTTGAAAAAAAACAACTGATAGTTTCTACAGTTTTACGCTTCTGTTGCTTTTTAACAGTGCCGTCGTAAATCGGAATAGTGTAAACCAAACTCATCACACGCAATGCCA
>KK118872.1:742092-755926 GCA_000611955.2 Stegodyphus mimosarum
GATACGTTCAATAAGACTAAAATACATTGTCGTGGTTTCATCGAACTATGTTAACATAAGTTTTTAAATCTGAAACTAAGTATATCCTTCTTGTCGCAAATGAGCATGAAAAAAAATAATTACCAGTCAAGCGGATTCTTTTCTTATTAATTCTCAAATACGATAAAAAGAGGCTCACTTATAAATCTATTCTCAAACAAACCGATTATTCTAACCGTAAATATTCGTAACTGAGCTTATTTATATTTTGACAAATATGAGTAAAAGTTAATGAATTCTGTGTTTTCAAATCTTTGAATAAGATTTATATCATACTCTAAATTAATTAGCTCCATTTATAGATTTTCTGGTGGGTTATTTATGTTCGTTTTTAATGGTAATGAAAGTAATATAAACTCAAAGTTTCAAATAACTAAAATCTTGAAATCTTTGCAAGACTACATTTGCAATAAATACATAAGTGAAATGCATTCGCGGAAACATAAAATTGCTTCTTCGAAGCCGCCAGTTTAAGGCTACTAGCTTAAGCATTATTCAACGGAGTCATGTGACTCTGCACGCTGTAAGATGGACTTGGTTGAGCCCCATCCAGTGATTACTTGCCAGGCTGAGATTATCTTGTAATGAACGGAGATTCTGTGGATAATATCGTTCATCAGAAGATAGAGAAAAACATGAAACCTGGCTGCCTTGTTAAAGAATGAGTTATTTGCTGCTGCTTTATATATCTTCTGTTAAGAATTTAATAATAAATAATTCTTCATTAACACTTATGTTAAATAGAAGCACTTTTTCTCCAGTCATTGTCAAGTATATTATCCTTTTTCGTTTAGTCTATTAGTAAGTGAAAGAAAAATTTTAAGATTGATAGTTTTCTTTAGTGTGGTTCACCTCATCATCTTCTTTCTCTTCTGCTCTTTGGCGGACACGCATCAAAATGCTGTGCCATTCTTCTGATTTTGAGTCACCTTTTTCTTTTTCATTCCTGTTCATTTCTTAGAATGATGATATTGGAGTGAGATAACACGGAACCAAAAGGGAGGAGCCTATATTTAACTGTTATTATTGACTACAGTAACTATTTCTGACTGTATTTCCTTTCACGATATTTATCTTTAGTTTCGCATTTTTAAGCCTTTTAAATACATTTTTTTATTTTGACGTAATTTCTAAACCGTCTTAAGTCCAAATTTTCCTAAGCTAAAAGGTTCATGGCTCCCATTTTTTTTTGCCCCTCATATGAAGCAGGCCCGTTTCTTGGGGCCCATAAAACCTGCATCAAGGCCTAATGAATTTCTTATTTCAAATAATTTAATAGCATGCAGTGAAAATATGTGAGATCTCATTATCATGTGAAGCTGAGAATCAGCGGAATGGCTGTAATCATTGTCTCTGGAAGGACGTTCTGTGATGTAGATCGAAGGCGAATAAAATTTTGATAACTTTCGTACTGTTAATGTAATTTAAGCAGAAATCTTGCAGATTTGTAAACTAATAATTCCAGTAACAATATTTGAAAACATATTTCTTAACCTTCATAACCATACAAATAGCATTTCCCAAACATGAGAGCTATCGCGCCTTATTGGTTGCCGAGACCTGGAAAGGGGTGTTGCTAGCCTTAAAAGCAGTCACAGGACGATGAGAAGCAAGAGGGATAAAAACAAGATAAAGCAAGATAAAAACCTGCTTAAAAAACTCTTTTTTTTTAAATATTTTTTAATCCAGCACTTTATAAAACATATATATGTACACTGTGATATTTGCAGTTGATGGGCAGTGGAAAATAATGAAGCTTAGAAATCAGAGTCCGGATGTTGTCGTTGGCAAAGTGGAAGGCAGCAGAACTGAAGACAGAAAAATTTCACTTTTAAAAACTCCACATCTTTATTCAATTAACATGGCAGCTCATTTTAGACGAAGATCACATATTCAATAATGATTTAAATAGCAATAGTATTAAATTTAGAACTCGACGTAATAAATATTTTTAACAAAGGGAAGATGAAGAGAGAGAGCAAAGCTTTCGTGTAACAGAGAATGGCAGAAAGCAATCTGACGAAAAATAGCGCGTAGAGCTACTTATAGTAGCGGTTACATAACAGGACACAACAACTTGGCACATTATTTGTGCCTATTTCAAGAGGTTTACATTTTTGATAACTTTGCAGCAAGAAAAAAGCAACAGACAACAGTCCAACTAGGCCGAAGAGTAGCGAGCAAGTGCGTCATGTTCAGGGTGAGTTAGACTGAGTTAGTTTTGGTTTACAATGCATTTTGATTGGATGATTAATACTTCTGTAAAATTATTATTGGTTGCTTGATTTTTAGTTCCATTTACATAATCAGAATTATGTAAGAGTCATATGGCATGGATTAATCTAGAAATGACGCAGTGCATAGAGAGGTTACTATTTTTAGAATTGAAAAGGGAAATTTACGTTGCTAATATAATATTTTACATATTCTTTATTTTTCTTACATATATTTATAAAAGTAACAGAAAAAGGTCATTTCAATTGTAGAGAAATTAGGTTATTTCGAAGCAGGAGATGTGAAAAATGAGCAATGCCCTCGCCGGGACTCGAACCACGGAACTCTCGAAAACGCATCGAGTATGCTGACCACTACACCATGAAGGCATGCAAAGAAGGCGGGAGAAGTACCTTATACAATAATTATTCCCTTGCTTTGTTTAACCATCTTCTTGCAGATATTTCTTTTATTTAACAATTTAATTTTTGTTATACAACAAGCCATGTACACTTTCGTTTTTTTTAAATGATAACTGTTTGTTTTTTAATGAGGAAATTAATTCGAAATTATAAAGCATAGAGTTTGATTTTACTGACAATAATGCCAAGCTTAAAAGTTTGTGAAAATAGTATATGAGCAAACATATATGTCGAGGACTGTGGCTTTGGGTACTTGAATTCTGCATCATATCTTGGAAATAGTTCATTATGTGTTTTAATCTTCTCCTTAAGAGATTAAGCGCTACTTTAGTCAGTAGTGACAGACTCTATACTGTCCGTTCAAAATGCGTCAGTCAACTGCAATGGGCAGTACATTTTTCGCTCAAGCCACGTCATTAGGTGTTGACGGACGATATACTGTTTAAAAAATTACGTTATTTTATCAATTTTCCCACAGATCCCCTGTCTTCAACAGTTCGATGAAATCTGGGTAGAGATATTAGGTTATTTTTATGCAGGAGACTTGAAAAATTAGCAATGCGCTGGGAATCGAATCTGGACCTCTCGAATACGCGCCGAGTATGCTAACCGTTACACCACGATGACATGCTGGAAGGAGAGAGAAAATACCTTAAAGTTTCGTGGGCTAAGCGAAAAATAAGATGAAACAATGCTTATCGATTAACGTTTCAATCTTTAGGTTTCTTTTGACCTTCAAAATAAAATGACTAGAAAGACAAAAATCCGTACTGGAGGTATATATAAGAAGAAATCGATCATTTCAACTCCGAGAACAATGCAGACTGATAGGTTTACTTTAATTTGAAATAGTGGTTGCCAATATTAATGCCGTTACACCACTCAAAACCAAAATTAAAGATGTATTACTATAAGACTATTATTTGCTATGTAAAAAAAATCTAAGAGTAGACAGTCGACAAGAGAAAATCTTTCTCATCGGTGATTAGAGTGGGTAAAATTATTCATTATGGGAAAGACAATTAAGATTTTCGACCATTAAAATGAGCTCAGTTAAGACTAGAAAGTTATGCTTTAATGGAAGGCTTTGAAATGTAAACCCGTATTTATATTACACATGAAGCAAAATACAAAACTCTCATGTAATCAGCCTATTTAACCAACGGGAACAGAACACAGGTAAAACTGCTAATTTTTTGCAGTAAGTCGGCCACTAGTTAGCCACCTCTGACTGGACTCAGTGTCTTGACGATGATGTTCTTCAGAGGCAGAAATTTAAAATAAGACTAGTAAGATTTCTGGTCTTTGCAATCAGGTTTTCTATTCAAGAACATCTAACTTTTGCTTAAACACTATGGCAACAAGAGAATGTACATTATAGTGCTCTAAACGACCCCTACTGAGATTGCCGAGTCATTTTAACTTAATTTTTACTGCACGTCACAATCGAATGTTAAATATCTACTGGTTTAAATGTTTCAACAACGAATAATAATTGCATTGTGGTCGGCTTTGGACGTATCTGGTTGCTATCAATACCTGTACCACACATTCCACTTTTAATTCTTAAGTGCATCAAATGTTTTAGTAATTACATGGTTAGATCGCGGCTTGACCATCATCATGGACAGGTGAATATTTTGCGAGCTACCTCACTGTTGTAGTACAGAAACTTCTTTGTCTTGCTTCCTATAAATTAACACCAAATCGAGCGGCCTTTCGTAACAAAAGGTTAACAACATTATAAGGAAATTTTTCAAATTTAAACATTGCATTGTGAAGTGGTAACATCTGTTGCGAAGTTTGAAGACAGAGATTGTTTTATCTTTGACATCTAGAGCTGATTAGCGAAATTTCCAAATTCAATAGAATAATGATCAGAAAACTTTGAGACTGGATTATTTTAAGATTAAGGTTATGGATAAAGACAAGTAGTGGGTAGCATACTATCTAAATGAAAGAAAGTTTTATGAGTTTTGTGTTATTCAAACATTAGGCAGATGGACTCAATATTTTCGACGTAAGTAAAGAATAAGTTGAATTAAAACACAAGCTTCAATTATCTCGAATTTAAGTGATGTTTCAAAACAAATGGAAAAAAAGTGGACATAAATTGCTTCATAAGTGGAAGAATGTTTAGTAATTAGAGCAAATGTCTTATATAGGTAGATGAGCCTTGGTGAGCGCGTGTTTAAATTACGCGCTTTTGCGTGCGTGCAGATTTGTTTATCTTCTGAGAAATACCATGAATTAGAAAATTTTGGAGATCTAGAGGAATTTCCAAAAAAATAAGAATAAATTACGCAGCATGGCAACATAAATTAGAGAATATTTTTGATTTACATTAATTAGAAAATATCTGATTTATAAAAATTAATAGTTATAAAAATTTATAATAAGTTGATAAACATTTGGTAATATTTATCAGATTGTTATAAAATTTTACTTAAATTTATTCCAAATAATTTAATTAGATAAATAATAATTTAATTTTATTAGATGTATAAAAATTTGATAAATTAGAAAGTATTGGATATCTAAAGCAGTTTCTAAACATTAATAAACAAATTACACAATATGTTGATAAATTATCTTAAGAGATACTTGGTTTCATAAGTGCATGAAAGGAATGTAGATACTAGCCTGTTTTATCATTTAAAATAAATGCAAATCTTAAAAAGTTAACGTTCGCCAAAATGTTATCGCCGACGCATTTGCAAACTATATGCTGTGAAGAGCAGTGAATGTAATATAAAGATAAAAACCAAAATTAGCTATAGTAAATACTGTGCTATTAAAGTAGTTCTATAAGCATCTCGTTTTGTTAATATTGGGATAAATTCAAGTATTATGAGTGTATACTTAAAAGGGGCCAAATCACGCTGGCCAGCTTCGCCTGAACTATGTGTCGATGCAGTAAACCGAGCATTACAGTAAAACGTGATCTCTCTTGATTTTCAGTTATTTTTAATCGCTTGTAATATAATACCGAAAAGCTTAAATAACACAGAAAATTTTAAATGTAATCAATTTTTAAGAAATACGTTTAATCATTTTCACAGTGTTTCTAAGAAACAGAAATGTCATTAAATTTCAAGAAAATGCTTAATTTCTTGATATATAGTGCAGATTTTCCACGCATTTCGTTGTTAGAAAACTTTTCGTCTGTAGTTTTAGTAATACGAATAACATCTACAGCGTTTTTAACCTATTAGTACAATATTAATGTAAGCCCTTACAGATAGACACGCAATTTTTCTAAGAGATAAACTGCAGTTAAATGGATGAATACAGTAACAGTGCATAGTTATAAACTCTCTCTCTTACTCGTTACTTCTTCCTAAACCACTTTTTTTCCTCAGCTTATTTTATTGTATGAATATCTCTTATATAATGTATACAACATATGAAAATCTGCTATTAATTATACAGCATATAGTCTATATATATAAAAGGAAGAGTCTGTCTATCTGTGTGTGTCTTGCGTAAGCTGATATACCCAGGTACATTACGAAATTTAGTACACAGCGGTGCATCTAGAAAAGAGCCAGTGCAACGTGAAGCGATTTTTGCAAAAATCGAGTCAGTTTTATTCTATGTTTTTGATGAAATCGCATCAACTCTATAATTCCCTCTCATTATATCAGACACAATGACACGCAGCCATTGTTGCTGGTATATCACTGTTGCCATTCGGAAAATTGAGGGCTATAATTCTGTGCGATTTTTAAATTTAATGTTTTCTTGAATATAGGATGTTTGTCAAGAGAAGGCAACCCGAAATTGGTTAATTTATTTATTAGGATAATTAACATTTGCATTAAGGGATAGTACTCATTTCATTGTATTTTTTTTATATTTAAATTTAATGTTTGGTATCCCTTTATGCATTTTTCCGGTACATTTAAAAGCCTGGCCGTGTAGCGGCTAGTATCTTATACAGCATTATAATACGATATTATACAGCATTAGTGTACATTATTATATTATACTATACAGCATTATTATACGTTATTATACGATATTATACAGCATTGTTATACATTATTGCACAGCATATTAATGTGTAAAAAAATCTACTATTAATATTAGGGGTAAGGCAGTTTTGACCAAACTGCGTTGTTAATTATTAAGTTATTGAAGGAGCATAAATTTTACTTGGGTTTAGAGCACCACAAAATGTTGGCGCCGTTTATTTGCGCTTGCTTCAAGAATCGACAATACATAATTCTGCGGCGCCCAAAGATTATATAATTATTTCAATTATTCAATACAATTATTTCATTTCCTTACCCAGTCCAAGGAGAGGGGTAAATAGGAGGTGAAAATTAAGTGCATAAAATTAAAGAAACACTTGAATTTTCACCTATTTTTTTAATCTGTAGGAACTAGTGTAAAAATTTCTTTTCTTCGAGAATAATGATTCCGCTATACGGATGTAATTACAGTTTTCAAACGAGTAGGGAATCATCCATCCTAGAGTGACAGAAGCCCACCAAAAGCAGATAGAAAGCGGATGAAATGGAAAGTGAAAACATAAAACAGACAGAAAGGAATATGTACGCATCTTAAGCAAACATATGTCATTTGTAGAGACAGTGGGCGTCCGCCGAAAAAGGCAGAAGAAATCGACAAGCGACGCCCAAAAGAGTAACACCGAATCCGCCCTCCCAACATAAGCACCGTTAATCGTTAGCATTCGGGTGCGGGTCGAATCTCACTCCGAAAAGTGCCGAAGTCATATACGAAGGCGTATTTTTCGATAAACAATACAATCGATTCAACATTTGGGAGCCGGACATAGGCGGTGGAATCCGTCTATTATTGCAGACGAAAAAAAAGCAAGCTAATGTACCTGAAGAATAATAAGAGGCAAACTCAAATTGCAAGACGCTAGGTGCAATCGTTTGCTTTCGTCTATTGAATCAGTAGTCATGGTTTTAGTTATACACTTTAAATCGCAATTTTCGCAAAATAAAAACATAAATAATTTATAAATATTTCTTATTTTTATTTAATAAAATAATTATATATAATTATATATATTTACTATATTTCCTGGCGTACTTTTCCCCTTGGATTTTAGCACTAGGTTCCGAAAATTTAAAACAATTCCCATAATTTTCCTCTTTCTTAGCTGTACATAGTTTTCCCTGTGAGGATTAGTTTATTCGTAAAATGTATTCCTTGATTAATTTTATTTTTATTTTGTATATTCGATCTGTATTTGCATTTTTTGCATTAGTATTCCATCCATTTAATTTTTCCTTGCATTTATTATTTGAAACATATTTCGTGCAGATTCTTTGTTAAGCTACCCGGACTTGGCAGGTCTTTTCACACTTCAGAAACTTTCCAAACATGTGATTTCACCTTACTTCTGTTATTTAAGTTTCATCTCACTAAACCCTTACCTAGGCTGACGTGTTCCATCTTCCCGAAATCAGATTCTGCTCAGTTACTTTTTTTAACTTTAAGAATGTCTGAAAGTCACCTGGAGCTAAGTTCAGGCTAAATAGAGGCTATTTTACTTTATTCAGACAATTCAAGCAATGCTGCCAATGCAATAGCAGCAACATATGGCTGGGCAATATCCTAGAAGAAAAGTAATACATTTTCAATATATCTTTTAATGAATGAGGTGGCAGAAACTACGTAACGTGTCCACGAGGGGCAGAAACGTGCTTATGATACAATAAAAAAATCTGAACTTATAAGGTATTTCTCCCACCTTCTACGCATGCCTTCGTGGTGTAGTGGTCAGCAAGCTTAATGCGTAACCGAGAGGTCCGTAGTTCGATTCCCGGCGAAGGCGTTGCTCATTTTTCATTCTTCTTCTTCCAAAAAATCCTAATGACTCTACAAGTGGCGCCGAACTAAAGAAGGTGGTGAATGATGATTCTCCACCACCGGGATTTGGCGACTGGGTCCGCTAATCCCCAGTCGCCCTTTAAAAGGATAAGTATATAAGGTATTTCTCCCGCCTTCTTCGCATGCCTTCGTGGTCAGCATGCTCGACGCGTAACCCAGAGGTCCGTGGTTCGATTCCCGGCGAGGGCATTGCTCATTTTTCACATCTCATGCTTGAAAATAACCTAATGTCTCTACAAGCTTAAATACTCTGTAACTCATATACGTTACTGGTCAGGAAACGTAAAGAAGTTGTAGTAAAGGCTGAAATTGTAATAACTAACTATAAATATTATGAAATAATATTTCATAATATTTATAGTTACTATAATAACTATAAATATAAATAATATTTATAGCTTTATTCCTTATTATTCACTGTTTCCCATTACTAAAGTCAATCTTATCCTCCGCTAATAAGGATGCATTAATGTATGTCTTTAAATTTATAATGATAAATTTAAAGATAAAAAGTTCATACTGCTGAGTAAATTTATAATAATTTATAAGTTTTTTGTGTAATTAAATTCTTGTATATCATTAAATTAAGATTTATTGTAGGTAAAGATTTTGGGATTTGAGCGGACCTGAAGGCAAAACATCCTCAAGTGCAAAAAATTAAGTTATCATTACTCTTCTGAATACAGTAGCCAGCCACTCTTAAACTCTTATTGAACGGTTAAGGTTTGAGTGAATTATCTCTAGTTATGAGTTTAGTAGTGACTCTGTTAACACTTCCCAAACTCAGAAAAATTGACGTGATGAAAGTTCACATGAAGAAAACTGTCCAGATTTCGATTATTAAATTTATGCTTTCTTAAATTATCAGTGTTGGACATTCTAATGCAATTCAATTATAAATAAACGAACATATATTAGAGAAAATAAGTCTGGTACATTAATCTTTATTAAGGGTAGAAGTGAGCATGAATATAAAATATAACAAGAAAAAAAAATAGGATACCTTTACATATAGCAAGATGCACATCAGTTATTCTGTTTTTGAAGTTACTGCAACTCTGTCTAACAAATTAGAGATTCTCCTGAATCAGACTTTACGGCTTATTATTGGTGCAGTTAAAATCACTCCTGCACTGCAGATTTAGGAAGGAAAATCTCTGCGGAGTCTAAGTTAGAGATGCGCAAAATCGCTCTTTTATGGGATCGGATCATAATGTTTCGCTCACTAAAATGAATTGGTTCTTTTTTTTTAGTTACCAACAATAACTTTGATTAAAAAGATCCGGAAAGATGTGCGATCTACGAGTGTTTAACGAGGATAGAGTGAAGAATCGAACGAGGAGTGGGATCTAAAGTATTGAAAAACTTCCTTTCTACACAGAACTAATAGTAAAACTCTAAAATAAAAATTTTTCAAACAGTTGGGAAATGATAAAAATTAAACTCGCTTTTAATGGGCGAGGACATGCATTCTTTTCTTCCTTAAAATGGAAATCGAACTTTCCTGACACACTTGCAACAGAGTTCCGTTCCTTTTTCGTGAATTAGGCGTAAGTCTGCTCAGTAAAGTGATCGAGTTCATGAACGAACAGCAGAGCTGTACTCCTAGCAGGCTTCCAACAAGAGCTCTTTGTGAATTGTTAAAGAAGTACAAGTCCATTTATCAGGCCTGAGTGTTCTGTGTATGTTCTTTGGAAACATGGTGAAGTACTTACAAGGGTTCTTCTTCTCAAGTCCTGAACTGGAACAGGGAGCGGAAAATACGCTATGTTCTGGTGTAGCTATTGTGCTGGAGAATAACTGCACGTGAAAGGGATTTGAAATCCTCTTTTATTAAATCACTATTATTCACACACTTCCCAACTCGGGAGGGATACAGAAAGTAAAAGACCACACTTGGGTCGAACTTAACAATCAAATAATATTAACACTAAAACTAAAATAGAAATCTAATTAAACTTTGTTCACAGAGCAATTCGCGGAGTTTGGCCTCTAACTAACTGGTGCGTAGCAAGATATACTAATACTATCGCACTTCAATTTATTTCAATATGCAATCGCGTAGTAAGCACTATGGCTTATAAATTTTAGCTGCTAGCTGGTCAGGCGAACGTCGAGCAGACTGACCGTGATCTGAGACTAAAGCTCTCTCACACTGAGAGGTTTCTACCTCTGGTTTAAATAGTACTTGGCTGTACTTCAAAATTAGCATAAGCTGAAAACGCGCGCTTCTTCTGACGGGAAGTTGAAACAGAGAAGAGATAGAAAGATTTAAATTAAAATAAAACTTGGTTAGTTTAACTAAAACCTTACACATTTTCTAAAATCCGAGTAAATTTGCTCAGTAAAGTGAACCGGTTCCATCTCTGGTTTGAGTGTCAAGGCAAACTGAGTATCAGTGTGTTTCTTTTTATTCTTGCATCTCAGGCACCAAAATCTTGAATGTCTTTGCTAAGAGAACGTAGTAGTAGCTCTATTTGGGGTTACTGTCTCATATAAACCAACGGCCTCAAATATCTTTGAGAAAAGTAAAGCATCTATAGCTGTATTAAATGTATATTAAGCACAATATCCCAAAGGGGAACCTGTCGCTAGATTGCGAAATAGTTTTTTAAGGGAAAAAATTGCTGACTTCAGAATGGCTATAGAAAATTATAGCTTTGCAATATATCTGAACCTTAACTAGGGATTTCAGTTCCCCATGTTCTTGCCCCACAAGTGTCATAAGAATGGATACTAACATTTTTTTTTCTTCATCATGTCCTACGTTGTCATACAGAATTGGTTTTAACAGTTATTGTCAATCGAGAGGCCTGTTGTCTGCTTTTGACTATGTTTTGGACTTTATACTATTAATATATTTTGTGCATTTGTACATTTTATAACTTGAACTTTTTCGGGGATGAGTGATATTATCCAAGAAAGCTGCCCATTGAATAATGAATATCGTATTTTCTCATGTATTCCCTCCCCCTACGCTAAGTTTAAAATATTTACGTAATTGTCTCCTTTCTCTATGGTTCATATTTCTCCTTCTGAGGGTTAGTTTATTAGTATTCCGGGTATTCAGTTTGTATTTGCATTTATGCATTAGTATTTCATTTATTTTATTTTCACTTACATTTTGTGCTGATTTTTTGCTAAACTACACGGACGTGGCAGGTATTTTCTCTCTTAAGAAGCTTTCCAAATGCTATTTCACCTTATTTCTGATATATACGACCTAACTCACTGTAGCCTTTTATGCTACTGAAGTGTTCGATCTTTCGTATATATTGTTGAAACTCCTCCATCGTTCCTCCCATATCTTTCTTGGGAACTGCGGTCAAGACTCGTTCGTGCGAGGTGCCAATGGGACTTTACAAGGGCATACAGCTGGACGGCTCATTATTCATCAGATATTGCAATATTAATAATACTGTGCATTCTTTTTGGAATGTACATTTCTTTTAAAGAAATAATATTGTGATATTTATCAGTAGTTTATGTATGACTACTTACTATTCATATGTTATGTTCATACTGTAACCGCGTTCTTCGGCATTTAAATTACTCGCATAATTTTCCTCACTTGTCTTCGGAGGATAAAAATTAGTTGAAGAAAGGTTATAAAATACGTAAGGCAATACGGTAATAATAAAAAAGCAATATGCGTATTTACGAGCATTTTCTTTTTGTATTCGTTTTTATAATGTACGGTAACACATACGATTTTTGTTTTGTATTAAGTAGCAGATATGTGCATCTATATCACTCGAGGCAATGGGTTTTTTTGTCAGATCTGCTTAATTATTTTAAACAATAATTTTTTGTTTCGTAATAACTGTATAATTTGTAAATTAATTAAATATAATTTTATTTTTTGTTAATGACACTTCTTTAATTTCAGGTAGACGGGCTAATTTAATTTCATTTCTTCAGAAAAGGCTCGGTAAGTGGAATACAGTTTTCAACTAATTTCAATTACTTACTTTCCTAGAACATTTTATAGAATGAAGTACTTTGTAGGTAATATTTAATGTTAATTTGTAAAATTTATATTAGCAAAATGGTTTTTGAACGAGTAGCTGAACATTTAGAAGCTCTTCTTTAGAAATTTTTGCACAAGAAACATCAACAGACATCATCACAAAGAAACATCGTTTTCCTTTCCCAGTGCTAATAATTTATTTGCGAAAGGTTTTCTCATTTCGAGATGCTTCTTTCTCGAAGTACATCATTTACTCGAATCAAAATTTTTTCATTCGGTTTCCACGTGCCAGAAACTTCTTCCCAGGATTCACGTTTTCTCTCTTATCTTGTACGGGTTTTCACATTTTTGAAGGTTCTTGCTTGCTTATAGATAATTTATATCATCATTAAATGTATTCTCTTAATTGTTGAACGTGGTTCTTAGTGATAATTGTCACAGCCTTGGGTATCGACGTTATCTATAGACATTCCTTTTTGATATTTTGATATTTTTATATTTTAGTTGTATTTGCGAATTTTCATGTACGTTCTTCGATATGTTTTTGAATTGTTTGTCGTATTTTTAATTTTAAGTAATATATGAAGTTTTCAGTATGATGTTTCTCTAAAAAATAAGTCTTATAATACTGATGCTTTTCCTGGTTAGAAATTAATCTTTCCTTATCTGTTGTATGTTTCATTTTGGGTTTTTCACATCCTCATTTATTTGCATAAACGTTTTTATTGGTGAATATGTTTCTTCGTTTCTCTGAACATACTTCCTCATTTTAAATAGGCTGAATGAGAGGTAATATTTGAAAAATAAATAAATTAATAGAGATAATGTCAGTAGTTAAAACAATTAATAGATGTTGTTTTATTTCTCATTTAGTTTAAACCTTTATAATAGTATTTTTCAGTCATTACATTGTGACATAGTGGCGTGTGGAAGCCCCATGAAATGTGTTTCAAATTTTCGAATTGAAATTTTAAAATCTCGTCTCAAAAATTTATTTAAAAATTTTCTTACCGTGTTCAATGTTAACTTAAATTAACAAGTGTAGTAATAATTAATCAGTTAAAAGTTATATAATAAAAGTGAATTTCAAATAGAGAAAGAAGACGGTGAATTTTTTAAGGTCAATCTTGTGCTAGTCTGCGAACCGAAAGACCATATGTGGATGAACTACTTCAGAAAACTTCAGATTGTTAATATAATGATAATGATGATTGTTAAGTCACTTTTAATTTTAGCGTGTCGTCATTCGAAAATGTTTGGAAAATTCGTGGGTTAAAAGGTACATTTTTCGAAAATATTATATTATATATATATATAT
>KK118872.1:756030-768869 GCA_000611955.2 Stegodyphus mimosarum
AAAATTCAAAATAAATATAATTTAATTGCAGAAAAATATAAATTAAAATTTTTCGTTAAACAGAAATGAATAAAGGGAAATAAGTTTTAATAATAAAACAAATTCGATTGTTATTATTTAAATATATTGTAACGTGTCCTCAGTCGGATGGTAATTAATATTCGCTAGTAAAGTATTGAATACTTGAACTACATTGAATGATTTGAAATAATAATAGTTTTATTAAAATTCTAACTGTTTTAATTGATCAAGGTGCAGAATCCTTTAAAATGTGCTTCTGTATAAGGTCATACATAATCTTGAAAACTGCAGTTTATTTATGAAAGAATTTCAAATAATCAATGATATTTATTCGCCATTTCCTCAGCGGTTTCAGAAAATATTCAATCGGTTTCAAATTTCGGATTTTTCTGAGCAACTCCATTTTGCGATAGGGTAACGAACATTTTGCGATAGGGTTCGCCATTTCCTCAGCGGTTTCAGAAAATATTCAACCGGTTTCAAATTTTGGATTTTTCTGAGCAACTCCATTTTGCGATAGGGTAACGAACATTTTAATATTTATAAGATTTCATTGCCAACGAATAATTAATATATTATTTGAATGGGCAATCACTGGTCATCAAATCTCTGAAGAAAAATACGTGATAACATTTTGCTAAAATGTGCCTCACCGTAAATGTTATATCTGTTACACAGATATCAATTAACTTTCCTCGCTCAATATATAATATATATAGTATTAAGACAATCCAGTTTATGTTCAGCTTTATCTCCTTTTGCTTAAATAAAATGTGATATACATTTGTCATGCTGTGTAAAAATACCTTTATCTCGATCGTAAATGCGAAGAGATATTTTGTTATCAATAATTTTAAAATTCCACGAGAGCTCTAGCTTTCTTTACACGTTTCTATAAGCTAATTGGTATGTTTGCTATTGTCGACTAAAATGAACTCTGAAGAACATTGATGATCATATCGGAAGTAGCTTCTACTGTTATCGAAGCCTAAGCTATAGTTAATACTTCGAGATATCTCTGCCTTGGTTTCTTTGAAGATGGGGGAAAACGTAGATTTTCAGATAATGGGCTATAAGTGGGCTATTCGAAAATGTCACATCTGCTGTTTTTATGACCTGAGAAATAATCCCGCATCCAGCCGCTGATATCATTTGCAAAACTTAGAATGTGCCATAATTACAAATTGCGGTTATAATATCTTATAACGTCTTTAACATTTCTAACATTTTATTTTAACTCGCTTTTAACGTTCTGTGTTTGTATAGCACATTGCTTATTTGCAAAGGACGATATAAGGTAACTATGAGCACCTCTAAATACAGCAATCAACTTCTGTAGGGTGTTTCCTCTCGTGAAAGTTAGCATACGAGAATGATACCTGATTACCAGTGGGACACGGAGAAGTATTCCAAATGTTCCCCAGTACTGAATTTGCCCTTGCAAATTTTAAATAGAACATCACTGATTAGTTGCATAATTTAAGTCATTCAGTTAACGGACATATAAATAATCGGTGCGCAGACTAATATGTGTGACTTTATCTCTGGAAGAATCAGCCATGGAAGAGGAGTGCTGAAGGAAACCATACAGATTTGAAAAATTGGAAGTAAAATCTGCAGTGGGATGAATGTCTCCCAAAGCAAGCGTTTTATAGTCAGTAATAGCGAACATTACATTCACTTAAGGAAGTTATCAAAAATGAATGTTATATGTGAAATTTCAAAGTTATAAGAGACAAAACTTTAAAGGATGGATTATACAACTGAGTTGATTCACAAACAGAGGAGATGTTTTTCAGACACTCTCTAATTAAAGCGATTAAATAACTAGCAAATCTTCCATTTTAATTGAAAAAGAACTAGCAATTCTTCCATTTTAATTGAAAAAGAAATAGTATTACGATTACAGAACATAGTCTGACACGATAGTTAAAGTCATGAAACATAGGATTCCATTTTACCTATCTTAAAATAGACGTTTAATGCTCGTGTTATATACATAACAAATGATTGCCCATCGAAAGCACGCAGAAGATTGCTAATCGCACGAAATTGCGATCAGACGTAGTTATATCTCTCGAGTACTACTCTCTTTTTCTTTTTCCGCGCATTCATCAATTTCGTTCTCGTGTGGGAACCGCTGCTCGAAAGCAATGACCGCCCCGGCCTTGGGGCTTGGACCCACTGGGTTTCAAACAGGCCGGCTCCTCATCATCATCATCTTCCGCCCAACCTTCCAACTACTCGTCCATCATATACGAGACACCCGCTTTGTGAGGGGATGAGGGGGGAATAAAGTATGAGAGATTATATGCATGAATTATAGGCGGAGTTATAAAATGCCTTATGGGGCGAGGGTTGTTGTGGACTGGCGCAAATAGCTATTAAACGTATTTTCTTTCTTTTCTGTTAAAGAGTTAGAAAGCGTTTGGAGTAAGTTCTGCTTCTTAGCTTTGAAAGAATCGTGACTGCATTTATTATTAGATCCTTAGGGAATACTTAATATTTGTATATACAAAGTCGAAAACGTGTGCGACTTACAGTTTCACATGGCCTGAGATCATTATCTTCCTTTATTTTTTTTCATGTCTGCAGCAGAACAAAATTTAATCAATCGTAATGTGCTTGAAACAAGAATTTTATTTGGTAGGGATCTGCTCGTGTAGAAGCTTAAATGTGTTTCAGATCCAATGTCTTTCAGATCAACTAGATTGACAAGTGAGTTATCGTTTCGAGCTGAATTCAAATGACAAAGTCTTACGAAGGTTAAACTAATATTTTTCTTTACGCTTATAAAGCATTTTCTCTCTCTCCAGATGCCTTCTAAATACATACTCACTCTTTTAACTCACTTTCCATGCTCAGATCAGTTATCTATGTATTCATTGTGTAATATTTTGATGATAAATAAATATGTAATGAACAAATAAAAGTGTGACATTGTAGAGACATTAGGTATTTTCTGAACGCAGGAGAGATGAAGACAGAGCAATGCCCTCGCCGAGACTCGAAACACGGACCTCTCGAATACGCGCTGAGCGTGCTGACCATTACACAGAGAAGGCATGCCAAGAAGGCGGGAGAAATACCTTATAACATTTCGTGTGCCATTCTGTGTTACGTATGCTGTACATGTTTCATGTGCCACTCCGTGGGACTAGGAATATTTTTTAATTATATTTTCATAAGCTTCAGCTGTCCTTTGGTATGTTTATAATTTTTCATAAAATTAAAATTTTAACGTACATAATTTCACGGCTTTATAAGGAATCCAGTCTTCGAATTAGAGGAGGTTTAATGTAGTGGAGCCATCTTATTTATGAGAGGAATCTAAATTTTTGCTAGGTGCGGTATTTATATATAGTAGTTAAAGGTAACAACATCAAAATATCAGAAAATCATGGAGTTTTGAATAGCATAAAAGGAGAATATTACATACACGTACGCGCAGACGCAATGCGTTCACGAGTTTTAAGGACAAGTTTTATGAACAACGAAATGTGAAGAAAACTAATGATATATTCGTTATGTAATTTTCTGTATACATTCCTTTAGATACTATGTTACCTAACATACTACCTAGCATATTACATCTTCTGAATTGCTAATTAGAAGCAGTTCTTGCAGTCTTGTTTAATCCCCATCTTTTCATATTATTTTACTTCCTGAAATGTTTCTAAAATGGTACCTTTTAAGGTAAGATTTTAAAAGGACTCCATTACCTTCAGGAAACTCTAGATGTAGAAAAGTAATTCCTTTGTTTGCAATACCCGGTTTCCTGCCAAAAGGTACATTTTGGAAAAAGTCCCCTCACCCCCCCCCGAAAACAAAAGGAAAGAAGGAAAGGGAAAACAAAACATTTCTTATTTTTTTCACTTTCTATCTCTAAAACGGTAACGTCAGGCATTGACCCCATAAAAGAAAACAAATAATTTGCATTTAAATTTCTTCCCGTTATTGGATGATATTTTAATGGAATTAAGATGAGAAGAGTTAGAAATGATTTCGTCAAGCTTTTTGTAGCTTGATGTTGTTAGTTGAAAGCATTTAGTCCTATAATTTTGTAGAATCACTATAAATAAATATATATATATATATATATATACATGCATAGAGAGAGAGTGAGGAAGAAAAAATATTTATAAAAGAATTGCGTATGATACATGCGATAATAAGCTACTGTTTTCTGTGTTGTTGTTTTTTTAGTGGTTTTGAGAATTTAGCCACAGAAAAATTGCTGTAGTTATTGCCTTTTCCTTGCATTCCCCGTAAATACAGGTATAGCATCTATTTTAGGAAGATCGCGTGTGAAGTGTTGTCCGAAATTGCCGCCAGCTTGAAATGGTAAACATCAGCGGTTGAAGAGACGTCTCTTCAGACGACGAAAACATCGCATGTGGTGACATTAATTTTCTGCCACCGCTAGAAGGGAATGAACTTGCGATTCCAAGGTTGTCCCGTGTTGACTCACTATTTAAGGTAGCAAAAACAAGATGGTATGTTTCTGCGGAATGAAAAATTCTTTTATCTAGCGTCTTCTCAGATTTATTCTAAGATTCCAGTTAAAATATTATCAACTTCATGAATTAACAGGCTTTTAGAATATTTGACCTTCCTTTTTCTGCCTTTGCCTCGCATATCTTTTCTTTGATGCTTCTACAAAGCGTAGCAAAACGGTTGATAAACATTCAGTTTTTTACGTAGTGTTATTGTTACAGTTATAGATTTGTAACTAGCGCTATTTTAAATAAAAAAAATTCAACGCTTTTTCATTTTAAAGATGCTCAATGCAAACTACTGTTTTTATCTGACTTATGCCTAGTCTGTCGCATCTTAAATGTGAACTTCAGCTCGTTCTATCCTGTCAGGTGAACGAATATTGCTTTTTATTTACATATGCAGCTTTGCATTTCGAAGGTGTGAAATCACTATTGTATCGATGATCCTGAAGGTGGATTCTTACGTAACTGTCTACTGAAAGCACATTGAACTGCGGTTAATGAATTAGTTTTAGCATATCGAACTGCGCAAAGCCTCCTCTATGGGAGACGCAATTTTTTAAACTTAGCAATCTATAGAAAACAATTAGTGATTACTTCCAACTTTTTTCAATAAATAAATAAAATGAAACTGAAAATAAATATCATAGCAATTCTCATCCTACACAGATCACATATGCATATATTTAGTGGTTTACTCATTCATTTTCAGATACCGTAACAATCATTTTGAGGCATCCTGTACATGCAGTTCGATGATAATTAACATTTCTAAATTTTCTGATTCTTTGTGTCATTTTTAACTTGTAATGATCCCATTATCCATGGGCCGATGGCAAATATCAACATCTATAACCCAAATGAATCTTATAAATGATATCAATAATCCAAACGAATTTTAAATAGGCCGCATTTTTCTTATTTTAATTGATTACAACGTTGAAAGATCATGTTAAAGTATTTATGTTTTTATATTGCAAATTAAAATTGGTCGAATCAAATTGTTCGATTTAAATACTGTCACGATACTTGAGTTTATTTAGTTTTTGAAATATATCCGTATCACTCAGTCATATTTTTCTCGAGATTTTTGCACACTTCCGAATTACCTTCAAATACAATTTAAAATGTTCAGATACTAAATATCGGTTATTCTCTGGCCATTTTTCGAATTTTTGTTTCAGAACAAAAAGAGTGTGCCCAGTTGAATCACTGTCATCTGAATGAAAACGTAAGTGATGTTGTGCTTTTTTATAATCATAAGTTTTATTTTAAAAAATAAATAGATGCTGCATAAAACTTCTTCTTTTATTTGAAAAGTGTGCATGATTCCGGAAGTCTAAATAATGTCTGATTTTGAAGGGAAGTCGAAAAACATATGGAAGCTATCTGCCGTGGGAAGACTTTCTGATACATGTACGGGGATCTACACTCATGTCCATAAATTAAGGATAATGCAAAATCAGGCAAAGGAAGAGTTAGAAGCAAAACAAATTTGGCTTATTTGTAAAGCTTATTCATTAAACAAAAAGTAATGAGCAAAAAAAGATGCTGTATGTTTGATATTATTAAAAAAATTAGCGATTTTTTCTCCTGGAGCAAATTACAAAAAAAAACCTATTTACAAAAAACCAATATTGCATGGTTGGTATGTCTCCCAGACGATGCAATACAGTCCGCACAACGCCTAGGCATGCTGAGTATCAAATTATCGATCTGATCTTGGGAAATATTACACCACTCAAAAAGCAATGCTCTCCGAAGTTCCGGTAGACATGTAGGAGGAGGTTGACGGGCTGTAATTCGTCGGCCAAGCATGTCCCACACGTGCTCTACTGGATTCAAGTCCGGTTAGAATGCTGGCCAGTCCATACGGGTGATATCCTCCGATTGAAGGCATTCGCTTACGATGTTTGCACGATGAGGACTGGCGTTGTCATCCATAAACACAAATTGTGCGCCCATGGCGCCCCGAAACAAACGTACATGTTGTTCCAGAATGACGTCCCGATAGATTTGGCTTGTCATGGTTCCAATTTGAACATGCAGGTCAGTTCTGGAACCCAGAATAATTCCACCCCAAACGAGCACTCCTGCACCACCGTAACGGTGTCGTTCAATGATGTTTTCTTGGTGGTAACGGGTACCTGGAGCTCTCCATATGAAAGTCCGGCGAGAATCAGACTGCAAGCTAAACCTGGACTCGTCGGAAAACATCACACAAGCCCACTGTTGCGGTGTCCACTATGCATGGTCTCTACTCCAGGCTAACGGCAAGCGACAGTGAGTTGCAGTAAGTGGAACGCATCTGACAGGTCTACGAGCATATAGACCAATCTGCCCTAAGCGTCTGTACACGGTCTGCCTTGAAATTGTCGTACCAATGGCTGAAGAGAGCTGACGAGACAGGTCTGAGGCTGTGCTCCCCCTGTTTCTTTAAGCAGTAACTGCCAAATACCGGTCCTCATTCGGCGTTGTAACTCTGAGGCGACCTGTGCTGTAACGTCTACTCACATTACTATCATCTTGGAATCGTTGCCAAAGCCTGGAGATGACACTCTGGGCAATTCCAAGTTCGTCTAATACTTCCAGTTGGGTACGCCCACATTCCAGACGGCCGATAATTCTACCACGTAAAAAATCATCCAGATGCGTCCTTTGTGTCATAACTATTCCGTTATTGCACTGAAATGCTTATAAAGCGCCTGCGAATAATTTTACTTCTTTGCCTGTATTCCTTATACATCACACTCTTACACTCTCGTCATTGTGACGTACCATCGGTGTCATCTGGTTACTTCCTGAAATTTGCATATGATTCTTGAAGATGTGTGTAGTGATTTTACAGGTGATATATTTATTTTAGAGTTCGATTTCCGCGTGTTTTTGATTTATCCTTAATTTATGGACATGAGTGTATTTTTCGTAATTCAAAGGGAGTTCAAAAGTTCTTTGTAATATCATGATCAACAGCAAATGCAGTTTGTCATGTTTAGCATTGCTCTTTAACGGTTTATTAGTCGCATTACTCCATAGCAGAAATCATAGTTCTCCTAACTCATTTTATAATAATGGACTCCTTCATGGTTACTGACTTTGACTAATGACAGTCTTTAAGTTAAATAATTCTTTCCTTGAGGAGAGAAGCATTTAAGTTTTTTTTAATTCGGAGCATACATTGTTTATAGGATAGTTATTATTTCTTTTGTTTTACGTTTATTAAAATATTAAGTCTTTTATGACATTGTAAGATACCGGAACCAGTTACGAATCTGACTTATATAGCAAACTTTAATATTTATACTTAGAGCTTCAATTTTTGATGTTTTATATCTCTGAGCTTTGACTTGCTAGGAGCGAAGTACTGCAATAAGAGTACGATTACGTGAGATCAAATGATATCGAAATATACATGACGCTGATCAGAGAACAAGACAAATCCCGTTTTCAGGTTCAATCCTATCGCATTGCATCCTTTTAAAAAAATATTGAAATTTAGTAGTTTTGGATTTATGATATACACCAAGAACCCAAAAATGAGTCCATGTTTTTAGCTCATGACATCACTGCACGTAACAGTTAATATTCTAATTATATTTGCATGATAAGAAAGCTTTCCTAGAATATAAAACATATGAAAGAGACATCTGTGTCTGTGGTGTAAAGTAACAATGTCTATTTGTATTATAGAAGACTGCCGTTTAGAAAGTAAAGAGAAAGATGATTAAAGAGATGATGAAAGAGTAGTAAAGTAAAGAGATGATGATTTTTTTTTATCTTCATTATCATTAGCTATGATACATAGCAAGTAGTGCTGTTCTGTACACCGTACACGGTATCCGTCTGTAAATCTTATGTACCCTGAAGGACAACTGAATTAGGGATACTTGACGTTATGCAAATTTTGAGCTGTGCGCAAGCCTGGAAATGACTTGCAGGTGACCTAAGATTGACAAGATAATGACTGCTACTCAAGGTATCAGTAATAGTCAAAAGCAAAATGGATAAATTTACGGATCTAAGCGCATTTCATTGTGGCCAAATCGTCGGCGTCGGACGAATGGGTCACTCAATTCGGAGGTAGTGCAAACACTCGGATTTTCATGAACAACTGTTTCAAGAATGTACCGTGAGTACTTCGATTCTGGTAAACCATCCTGATAGAGTGTGAACTGTTGCGGACGACAGCTTGTGGATGACAGAGGTTGTCGTCTGCTAGCCCGCATTGTAACAGCAGATAGACGGGCCACAGTGTAACAGATCACCCGTCAGTTTAATGCTGGTCCACTGCAACGTATAACCTTCCACACTGTAGAAAACCGTCTCCTCTCAATGCGGTACAGGAGTCATCGTACTAGGACAATCCCTCTGTTGACTGCTAGAATGGGCACGGGAACATCGCTAATGGACCGTCAAGATGTAGAGAATGTTGCCTGGCGTGATGAGTCGAGATTCATGCGTATGGCAGAGCACATGTGCAGCGTGTTGTTGTTGTGTTGTGACTTATCTCATTTGCCTTACAATGACATCAGAACAATTCCCCTAAATTCATCGTGGCAAGGAAAGCCAGATTGCGCCTGTCGTTGGCAAAGCCTTGAACATCATACAGGTGACAGTGCGAATTCGCTCATTTCCGACCCCAGTTTTGAAGGAGAACACCCTGAAGGCGACGGTTCCAAGGGTCTCCCACCCCCTCTTCTCCTACCATCAACATCTTGAGAGTACTTTCGGCTGGCCGCATATGTAGAGTGCCCCCATTCTGCATAAATACTATACATTTACAAAAAAATCCATGCCTTCTGCTGGATTAACCCGGGCCCTTAGGTATCGCAGTAGGCTCCCTTAACCACTGTACAGTCTGGGAGGCACGTGTGCGGCGTAAACCACATAAAGCGATGGATCCTTCCTGCCAGCAGGGGACTCTTCAAGCTGGTGGGGGTGGTTTCTTGTCTGAAAAGTGTTCACATGGACTGGACTGGGCAGGAATGGGACCCTTGGTACGTGTGAATCGTCTGTCACAGGTGAACGTTACCGGGATATCCTTGATGACTATCTAGTCCCGTATGTTCATTTTGGACAGCCCACTACAGAGATTATCTTTCAAAAAGATAATTCGCCGTGTCATCCCTCCCGAATTGTATCGAAATGGTTGGATGAACATTCCACAGACTTGCATGTGCTTTCCTGGCCCTCATGATTACCTGATGTGAATCCGATCGAGCACATCTGGAATGAAATTGAGAGAGATGTTCGAGGCTCTGACCGCTTTCTATTTAATCTTCGTGAATTGTGGGAGGTTGTTCAGGAGTCGTGGATACGTATGGCTGACTTACCATCGCTTCAAGTGTCTTGTCGAGTCCATGCCAAGAAGAATCGCAGCCATCATCAAGGCGAAAGGTGGTGCTACGCGGTACTAGACAGGTATCCCTAATATAATAATTGCTGTTCAGTATATTTTTACTGTAGGTATAAAGTAGAGATAAAGTCAATTACGATGCAGCTGCAATCCTAAGAGGTACAGATTCAGTTAGTCTGTGGATAGTATCTTGAGGGATAGAAGCCCATTTGCTCTGAACGCTCCTCCAAAGTTCGTCCTCCGTTAACGGCTGGGGCAGAACAGACAAACGATTACTAATGACGTCCCAGATATGCTCGATCTGTGAAAAAGCAGGAGACTTCGCAGGCTAAAAAAGCAATGGAACATACTGAACATACTGAAGCAATGGAGCATATTGAACATAAAATGTTTAGATACAAAATATCGGTTATTCTCTGGCCATTTTTCGAATTTTTGTTTCAGAATAAAAACAGTGTGTCCAGTTGAATCACTGTCTTCTGAATGAAACCGTAGGCTTGTCGGTTATCGAGTGCTATGTGTGGTGTCGCGTCGTCCCTTCTGGAAAATACCATTTTGCAGCCGCTGATTGTAAAGCAGCACCTCATCAACGCATCGTCGTGCTGTCAACATGCCTCTGACTCGTAACAGGGCTGACCTGGTATGATGACTGATGGCCTTCCAAACCATTATGCCACGTTGACGATAGGTGTGGCGTTTAGCAGTAGTGGTCGGATTGGCTGTATATCCCCGACGTCTCCAGACTCTTAACCGATGATTATCATTAATGAAATAAAATCGAGACTTGTGGCTGAGTACCACATTGTGCCATTCAGATGTCCAAGTGGCTTAGTTACTTTTCACCAGCTGAGTTGCGGTACCGCCTGTTATATGCCTATCAGCATTTGTACAATTGGTGGAATATTCTGTTGTCACTAAACCTAGCCCAAAATCTCTATAGAACATGAAAAGACTTGTACATACACTTGGACATGTATTATATCTCCATTTGGACATATAACATACTAATATATGTCCAAGTGGCTGAGTGCCGACACCGTTGCAGTCTTTCGCTTCGATGGCGTTAATGGCAGTCTTCGCAAAGAACGGCATGTGTGTAAGCCGCTTTCAGTCAAACTTCGGAAAACTGTTCTCTTCATATATTTGGAGCACTCAAAACTCCATGCACATTCCACTAAATATCCATAGTATTGGACTATAGGGCCGTCGCCGCTTCTTTTCTGATGCGTCGATCTTTACGTTCTGTCGTACGTCTAGATGGACCTGGTTCTTTCGCGACTATTTACAGTTTCTTCATCGATCCATTTAGACCAAACTCTATGTAAAGTGGATACATCCACATGCGTTTCAGCACCGATATGACCAATAAGCCGTATGTAAGCCTAGAATCTGACCCTCGTAAAATCGTCCGTTCGCTGGAATTGCCTACGATGTCATCGTCCAGGCATCTTTTCATTCATATGTGTCTTCCTGGAACATTGAACTTCTGGGAATTCTGGATTCCCTAAGCAGCAAAGAGGAGCGACTGTTAGTTTGTCCGCCGTTTCCTTCCCTTTTTATCTCGCTTTATAATCACCTGACCATCTTGCATCTTACATCATCTGCATGATTTGTTTCGCTGCGATAATGAAAAGAAACCTCATCTCACCGTAAAATAAAACTACTATTAAAAATGAAGATTTTACCATTTTATTGAAAAATTTCGTTTGTATACCATGAAGGATAATTACACTTGTAAAAAACTTCTTCAATTCGATACCTATTGTTATCAACATACTATTTCGACAATGCTGTTGGATTTAAAACAAACTTATCATTCAGACTGCTGCAAAACTTTCCCATTTCTTAATAAAAATTGCCTTCAATGATTAATCACTCATTTAAAATGCTAAATGATGTAATTTTATTCGTTCTGCTTATTTTTTGTATTAAATTTGCGTTAAGTAAAGTTTTATTTTATTTCTATGTAAACTACTAAACCAAGTTAATTTTCAATTAATTTTTATTACAAGAATTGACTTCATTTTTTTATTTTTTATGTATATTATATACTTTATTAATTATATTCAACTCTAAATATTCCACGGGGAAGTTAGGTCTCCTTCGATTTAATTAAATACCATTTATATGACTTCCAATCTATCATTTGAAAATGATGTATAAATAGGAAACATGTATAATCGATTGTGATTACGTGTATTAGTAAAATTTTAATGTTAGTGTTGTACTGTTACTATACTTCTGTAATACTGTTGCTAGTACTGAAGTTTAATTTTGTAATCCTGCTTTTAATTTTTTTAAAATGCTATCGATATTTTTGCTAATTTCCTTTTTAAAATCATAAAAATTGAAACTGTATAATATTTAATAAAAATGAGAAGACCATACCTTTATTTCAATTACTAGTCTTAAATAAATAAAACTTGGAAAAATTTTAACATGCATTCAGATTTTAAGTTATTTAAACATAGGAAATCTTCAAGAAAAATTTAATGTGTCGTTCGGTTCTATAATTAAGGCTCTCCAGTAAGCAAATCTGTCTGGTCAATAGACACTGTTGTCTATTCTATTCCTACAAGTTATCCTTCTTTAAGTTTTCAGATTTGGATCTCTTCTCAAGCTGAGATATCCTGTGTTCCTTTCTCCTTCTCTTATCCCAACGTATAAATTCGAAATACGATTTCAAATGCAAAAAGAAATCTCAATGAGTAAGTCAAGAAAAAACGTCGCTTAACTCAAGTTATGCGTCGTATGAATAAATGAATAAAATATTTACTATTAGCATGGACAGGAATGAATCGGGACAAAGATGAAACAATGTATAAGTGTGAAAGTCCTGAAGAAGCACGGTACTGGTGATATAGATTGAAACAAAGGCAGTTGAAATGGATTAATCCCTTTCACAAATTCTTTCCACGATTCCGAAAAGCATTTTTGCAAACTGATAAGAAAAGTGGAGGCTC
>KK118872.1:768905-805503 GCA_000611955.2 Stegodyphus mimosarum
AATGTACTAAACCAGTATTCATGAGTTCCGATAACCCGACTTCGTGTTTTTGGATAGATCAAAGAACAACAAGAAAAAATAAAAGGCGAATGTTGGGAGATGGCTTCAGGGAAATTTTAAGCGAGGATAATGGAAGACTGATGGGGAAAGATACATTTTTCTTCCGAAGAAGATAAGGTGTGACATCTCATTGCTGCGCATGCAGAGGCACTTTTTTTTAATTCCCACTCTGCATTAACAATTTTTTAATTATGTTTTATTCTTAACAGCATGTCCTTCTTTTCGGATTATATAATTCCGATTCTTAGACATAAGCCTTCCGTCTTTTCGTAAAATTCTCAAGGTCTAAAGCGTTACTTACCCCAAGGCAGGTAAACGGAACACGTGGATGTAATCGTGACGTCATTAAGGATTTCGATTAAGTTTGCGAAGTTTAGCTGTGAAGTCTCACGCTTTAGCTTCATAGCTGTACTATGTAGTTAACCTTAATTTCTGACAAGCAAATTTTACCATCTTTCCTGAATTTGAAGTAGTTGCATAGGTAAATGAAAGTAATTAAAAATTAACCGTAACTCATAAAAGATCAGAAGGAAAAGTATGGATTTACCGACGATTAGTTTGTAAGGTATTTTCTCCCCCCTTTCTGCATGCCTATGTGGTGTAACGGTAGCACACTTGGCGCGTATTCAAGAGGTTCAGGTTCGAGTCCCGGCGCGGGCATCGCTCATTTTTCATGTCTCCTGCTTCTAAATAACCTAACTACTCTACAAGTTTGTTTGCTATGTAATTATACGTGATATAGAATCAATATATAAAGGGAGAGCTGAAAAGCAGGAAAACTCCTCTCAGCATCCCAGATAATGGAATACGGTTCTTGGTCTTCTGTACTGTTACTCAGTAGTCTGATAGTGCTCATTAATGTCCCTGATGACAGAATTAGAGCAAGAAGACACCTTCATGAAGATGGTATGAGCACCTAAAGTAGCGCCTTGCCAGTGTGTCAATGAGGAAGTTAATTCAACTGACAGAATTTTTTACACTCCAAATGATGCGTCTAACGCGTACATGAGAAGGGTCTTCTGCCAAGTATGTTAGCTTCTAATATGAGTGCGAGTTGAATTTAACCAGACTGCTACAAAAGATATAAAATATTTAGGTATAACTATTAACCTTTTCAGCTGTACTAAATAAAAATTTAGAGGGAGATTAATTACCTTTTAGGTACCTCATGCTAAAGTAAAGTGATGCTTGATATTATAGGTAAATATAATTACAAATTAAACTTATATAGCTTTCAGATAAGTATTTTTGTATTATATGGTTAATAAGCAGTATATAGTACACTATAAACAGTTATTTCAATTCCTTGATATTAAAGTGATACTCTGTTATCTAAATCTCAACACATAATCTGTGAGATGTTAAATTTAACTTCATCTGTCGATGCTTTAAACAGTCTCTTCGGGAAACTTGTTGGTGTTGATGAGCACGTTTTCGAACAGTACCACATAATAACTGAAAATGATTACCATTTAGTATGCAGACTCGAAATGGAATTAAGTAATGCTATTGGAATGAAGTTAGAAATAAAAAAAGGGTTTATTTAAGATTTGAACTGCCTTTTAACATACGGAGTTAAGCATGTAGGTCATATATTTCATCCCCAAAATAATGATTTGTGCAAGATATTGTAATTTTCAGGATGATATATGTATGTCAGATTCACTCGTGTATTAACTGTGTATGTGTATGTCTAAGTCTCATTGATCAACAATTTTTAAATATACCTTATATTTCATGTAAATGTGTATATGTCATAGTATTATATTGCACAGCAATTTAAAACTTAAGATTCCTTGCGTTTTAGTTTTTACTATAACACCAAAACTACTTCCAGCTTTCTAAAGTTCGTTTTAAAATAACTTACGCACTCAACATCTCAGTTTAAAACGCATTAATGTTTTTATTTCATTATTATTAAACCTTTTTTACAACACTGATTTACTTCCCAATGAAAATAATTTGTACTTTATATAGTTCGGCATTGAATAAGTATTATTCGTTTCATGTAACTTCAAAAGTCAAAGTACTTCAAAGTACTTCAAATTACGTTACCTTTTACGAAATAAAAATAATTATGATCAAGCCAAGCACACAGCAATTTATTTTACACGTCATTAGAAGATCATTACAAAAAGACGCTATATTTGAAAACAGAAACGTAAACGGCGCAAAGAAATGGACCAAGAAGAATATCAAATGTTGGGTGCCAGATCGACGTCAAGTGATGAGTATGAACCGGATAAAAAAAGGAAAGAGGATTCAGATTACGTTCTACTCGACTACAAAATAATGGTGGTTAATATTGCCAAAGTGCATCCAACGTAGAGTTTAAAACGTTTGCGAAAGAAAGGAGCACGTCGCTTGAAGCATATGCGAGATTTGAAAATTTGGGAACGACGTATTAAAAATGGTGGAATTCTAAATGATAAATACAATTGATTCCCGGACGTATGATCGCTTCGTAGAAGCGCGATGTTGTAACCAGCAAATCACCACAAGAAACTTGCAACAATGGGCACTCGCTGCTGCCAGTCGATTTCTAGAGTTGGAATTCAAAGCCTCCGAATCGTGGATCATCGACAATAAACAAAGGCGTAAGATTCGTTCAAAGGAAAATTACAAGATTTGTGTCGGAAAAAGAAACAACTACACAAGAGGAAATCCTTCTGCGGCAAATAAGTTCCGACTCCAGACTCGACCTCTCATTCCTCAATATGAAGAGAATTTTCTTATCGACACTGATCAAACAGGTAAGTCAAGATTTCTTACTCATCTACCTCAAACGAAATACTCTGTTTAACGGCGCGTATAAGAAATTTACCATACGTATATTCTCTTTCCAGGTTGCCAGTACCAGTCGACGTATAACCGAACCCTGGAACATTTAGAGGTAAAAATGGTTTTCGTAAAAAGCAAAGACGTGAACAAAGTAACCCACTCATATACAGCGCAATATGCTATGAGCCATTCCGGAAAGCTATTGCCAAAATTTAACGTATGCTTATAGAGAATACTGGCTCTTTTGGACTGAGGATTCAAAAAATGGTGGATGAATATAGAGCAAAATACAAGAATGTCGTCATTTCTTTTTCAGAATCTGGGGAACTTACAACAGCGTAGTACGCAAAATTTTTAACGGATGTAATGAAGCCGTACGTACAAGAGAACAAATTTCTTCTGCTGGTTGACTCGTGGAGAGGACAAACAAATCCGCAATTATACGACGAACTCTTCCAAGATGAAGAAGGATTGCCAACATGTAGCATCAAAGTAATTTCCCCTAAATGTACCCCACTGGTGCAACTCTGCGATGTATATTTTTATCGTCAGGTGAAAATCTTTATTAAAAAAATAAAAAATTGTTCTTATCTCATCGAGTAAGAAAAAGAAATAACTTCCCGAGAAAACTACATAAAAATACATTCGATTGTTCATCATGAGTTAACCGCCCCAATATTCGGCAGCATGTTACGTTATGCGTGTTTCGCTTCTAAACTTTGTGATGAGAGAGAATGCTTTATGAATGCCAATCAAGTATTTTTTTCTATGGAGACGTTGAAACAATGATGTTATTGTAAAAATGCGGCTTTATAACGTGTGCTAGATGAAGAAATAATTATTGTTTCCCCTGTTTCTACAATAACTATCATCCCGACGCATGTAATCATCGAATGTCGGCAAATGAAGTTTTGAATTTTCATGCACAAAGTCTTTGCGTATGCTCTTTAATTACAATCCTTGTTGAAAAGTCCGAAATTTTTACCTTTTCTAGCTTTTTGAGTATAAATAAATAAATAAAATAAAATATTCACCTCTTTGCTTAATTGGAAAAAGAAAAAAAAAAGTCTCCATACGGGGAGTCGAACCCACGATCATCGCATTACTACTCCACCAACCGCTGTTAGGCAAACGCCCTAACGTAAATGGCTTATACGATCCGAGAGCAGCGTTAAAATCTTTATTTTCTAAACGCTTGGCCATCTGGAGCTCCCACTTCGGGTACTTTCATTTCTAGCCAAGCCCTGCATGCCCTATAAATTTGAGCGTAATCAGGGATGACCAGTAGGGAATGTTTCCTTGTGAGTTATTAGCGAACAAACACACAGACTTTCTCGTTATGCTTTGTATACGGGACTGTTGAGTGTTTTCTCTTGAAACTATGAGATAAAATATTATTAATTTTACTTAGCTTTTCAGAATTTTTTTATTTTGTGTGTTTCTTTCATGGTATTTATTGCTTATTTCACTGTTTTTAAGATACTGAAAAGTTTTGCACAATTTTTTTGAGGAAAGAAAGTTCTTAAATTCCTTTATACAATTTGAATTCTTAAGATTTCGCAACGAGAAGTTTATTAATTAATTTATTAGGATAATTAATATTTGTATTAAGAGACATTGCTTATTTCATTGTAATTTTTATATTATGTTTTAGTTACATATATTTTTAATTATATAAAGAGTTTCGTATGATTTTTTTTAGGAAACAAATTTTTTAACTTCCTTTATACCATTTGAATGCTTAAGATTTTGCAACGGGAAGTTGGTTAATTTATTTATTAGGATAATTATTATTTGTATTAAAGGATATTGTTTATTTAATTGTAATTTTTTTATATACATATATAATACATTTTTATTGAAATTTGTGTGTGTTTTTTTGTTTTGTTTTTTATTTGATAAAGTTGTTGTGCAGAGTAAAACTGTGCAGTTTTTAAATTTAATGTCTGGTGTTGTCTTTAGGCATTTTCTCGATATATTTAAAAGTCAGACCAAGGTTGGCCGCATAGCGGCTAGTTATGTATATTATTTCATTTGATGTTATCATTCGGTTAATGTTGTCATGTTCATGTTCATGTAGAAGTGCAAAGAGACACCCAATGTTTCCTATGAGTAAATGGGTATAGTCCAATTGCACTTCCATTATTTATTAAAATTTAGGACATAGGAGTTAACATAATATGCAATTAAGAACATATGAATAAAGAGATTACAAGAAATGTTACCAGTCGATCCTATTGCACTTACATACTTTGGATACATATCCAGTAGTTTTATAATGCTTAGAATATTTGATACTAATGTTGCTTACACTAAAATTTTGTAAAAACATAATTTAGCACATAGCAATGAATTGTATAATAAATGGATAAAAATTAATAATAAATCAAATGGTGTTCGTATGAAAAAAAGGCCAAACATTGAAGTGGTTACTTAAAACAGAGTTCTTCTCCTCTTGATGACAAATATATCATCGTCTTTTCTATTTTTTCTGCAGGTATTTACTTTTTATTGCAAATTTTATGAAAGCGTTAATGTTAGTTACGGATTCTCATCTGTGCTGCTCTTGTAAGGGAGCATGTACTAATATAATGTCCTGGATCTCCTATTTCCCCACATGCACACAAATTTGTCAAAATAGTGTTATCAAATGATGTTAATGTTATCAAAATAGCCATGGAGAAACGTGATTATATTAAACTGCGTCTACTGTACGTCATGTCACTTAAGCAGATTTTTAGAAGTGAGTTGTCGCCACTGCGATTTACCTATAAAACTAAGAAGATTTGGTAATGTTTAAAGTTAACGAAGATTTCATATTAGCAGATAAACCATTTTATTAAATATTAATGTTTTTTAGCCTCACGTATAGAAATTTAATTTTTTAATAGCTGTAACAGATATGATTTTGATTCAACAATATGATTTTGATTGAACTCAGTATGATATTATTTTATCAAAATTGTAGTAATATATCCTTTAAATATTATCTTTGTCGCAGAAAATAAGTAGTTTATCATTGTTGGGTGAAAAGAAGGCTAATGTATGTATTTCATTGGTAAACATGCTCTTAATAATACTACTACTAGAAGTTTAAATAATATGTCTGAAGATTACTTTATTTTTGCTTTATCCATTTCCTCTCCAAATACGGAATTAAACCACAAACATCTACTAAAAGCAAGTGGATTTCCAAATGCTCAAAATGTTGTTATCTACCAGCACGATTCTCGAAATCATACTTGAGGCTTCTTGCATTAAAAGACCTAAAGCCATATAATGGGAAAATCTATGTTGAAATTGAAGTCGCTTCTTATTTCCTTCTATGTAGGGCTTCCGAAACTTTAGTTGCTTTTGAAGCGTATTTACCAGAACGATTCCAAAAAAAAAAAGTAATACGCTTTCGAAAGGAAAGGGTGGCAACCAGTTCTTCCTACCAATTTGTACATTTTAACACTTTAAAAGACCTTCATAGTATGTTGAGTAAAATATGAAGTTATGATATTGATAGAATAGTTAGTGTAACACATGAATTTGACCTGAATATTGAAAAGTTGATATATTTGGAAATTAAAACTTTTAGTTCATTATGATTCACTTTAGAATATAAATCCAAACTGCAACGCAAAAATTTGGTGCAACAATATTAGCAGCAGAATTTTCCACCTCATTCCTGAGTCGATCACCAGTCGATCTGTGCTAAACAGTGGTAGCTCACGTCATATTATATTTCCAGCTGTGGAATGAGTTGGCTTCAGACAAATTTTACGCTTTTTCCAACGTTTAACGTGAATACGGGCATCTCTTTTTTAGAAAGTCCTTCTTGGAGACAGGTAACCATGATGTGCTTTCCCATGAAAAGCAGTTGGGGCTGTTAGTTATTCAGATAACCTAATCTATCGATTTCAAATGTATTTACAGTTTCTAAATGTTTTTCTCATTTTTCGTTTTTTAAGAATTAATTTTTTATTCAGTATACGAGATCGTTGGCAACCTACCTCTAAAAATTTCATTTGTATTTTCATACGTTAATGAAGACGCTCTGTTGGTGTGGTGGTATAGGAACTGGCTGCCATAGCTCTGGATCCAGGTTCGAATCCCAAACAAAACCTGAATGCTTGTTAATGTTCTTGCAACATGAGAATACTTAAAATATTGTCGAGCTGAAAGTCTTACGAGAGACTAGCGTTTGCGAGCGAGGGGTGGAAGGCCCTCAGATTTGTTCCTTGGAGGATTCTTCTTCAAAAATGGGATGGGTTGACAATACAAAATAAAATTTGTACAAGTCAGCGATAGGTGCAGCCGTTGTCTCTTGGCCACGGTAAAATTCATGGATTTGCGTGTATTTTGGGACGATGTACTACAGCGGTATGAAATCGCTTTTGTGTGTGTTCAAAGTGCCCTAAAACAATTACATATTGACCAGTACATTTGTGTATATGTAAAATGCCCTAAGTCAATGACAGGCACTACCCTTACCGCTTGGGAATGATAAAGTCCTTGGACCTTTAATGTATTCATGAATGAGGCATTATATACTCTAGTAATGGGAAATCACTTTTGTATATATTCAAGCCCTATTGAACGAAGTTTACAGTGAACCAATTCTATAGCCTTTTTGATTGGTGTAGTTTGGGATTGCACTTTATATGCATTTTTGTACACAAATGCAGAAAACAGAGGATTTTATGTCAAACAGTAGAAATCTAGTAAAATTTGATGTTTAGGTGTATGTGTTGCTTAAAAACGAGAGAAAGTTTACCACTTCAACTATTCAGGCGGCGTTTGCTCAGAACAAATGTGAGAAAAGCATGAAGACAGCTGGATCCTTTTTTGTGGCCTAAAGGTATGCATTTCGAAAGATATCCTTTATTATAAGAAAGTAATAAGAGCTTTTGCGTTGATGGAAGCAACTAAATATTTCATTGGATGACTACCGTCTGTATGAAGTTCTAGCGTATCTAAGTTTAATCGCATCAAATAAAATGATCTTGCTAATTCGCTACGGGACAACGAACACCATATAATCACAAAAAGTCTGTTATGTGTTCTTCTGCTTTGCGAGCGTGACAAGTTCACTTGTTTCAGAGGTATTCGTTTCCTGACAGCTTGGGATTAATACGTTTTTGGTACGCAGGGAATGCATTGAGAGTCAAGAGTTTGTTTTTGTCGCAGGTTGCGATATTCTTCAATGCCATATATGCTGATGTTTCTGTTTTAAGTTTTGAACAATGTATTCACACCAAATATAAAGTTAATCAGTTGTCCTTAGGTTGTGTACAACTTTTTTAATTTCGAAGACTTTTGAGATAGTATAAAAATATTTTGTATCTTCTAGCTTTGTTTCTTCTATACAATATAATTTTAGTTCCATTTTATTTTAAGTAATCTTTATCATTTTGAACTCGGAGATATATTTAATTGGTGATACTTGAATCAATTGTAATAAATAGTCTATTTTTTCATTATATCGTCGCCGATTAATTTGAAGCTTTATATTGGAAGTTTATTCGTCCTATATTTCAACTGAAACTCATATATATATATATATATATATATATGCATATATTTATTTATACATGATACTGAAAATTGGAATAATGTTTCTTTTATATTGAAGATGTTATTACCGTAGGTTCTTTTACATTTCCACTGTCTCGTTTAAAAGTTACTCTTAAAAATAAACTCAAAATTTAACTTCAAATTACATTTGCATATCTGTGCCGATAAATAATTAAGATTCCAATTCTACATTTTAGAACGTCGGTAGGAACAAATCTCAGTGGACAAGTTTTTAATGCGACAACAATTCTTCAGTAGATGGGAGAGCTATAAAGGGCAGAAGAAACGAGGAAGTCCCCGGAAAGATAGCAGCTATCTAATATTTTTACGGAATAAGATTTCTCTCTCAAACCATAACATTTTGCATCTTTGCCTTCTTCACCGTCTTCTACGTAATTAAACTTTCCTTGATTGAAACGATATAAAATTTAATTCATGTTTTCTTATTTTTATAGCTTTAGTGTTGTATAAAATACAAGTATTACGTTTCATGTTAATATTGTGTAGATTTAGTGTAGATTTAATGATTTCCATTGGCTTTTTATTACGAATTTAGACATAAAGTATTCTTTAGAAGCAGTCATTTGGCATCCAATAATGGATAAAGTCATTTTCCATTAATTCCTATGATAAAAAGTGTTTTGGTGAACGAATATTTTGAGTGAAGAATAACCTTCAAGAATGAAAAGTTTGTGAGCCACGATTTCGTTATAAGATGAATGCATTTAAAAATCTAAAAATTTCTCGCGTGTTAAATTAACTTTGGAGTTATTTATTTATAATTCAACGTCATTCAAAATTATGTCAGGCAGTAAAACAGTAAATGCGTAGCAGTAAAATAAAACTCATATCAGCAAAAAATATTTTCAATAATCTAAAAGAGACTATGAAAGAAAAAAGATTTAATTTTTCACATATCTAAATGCTCACATCACTTTATGGGTGATTAAAAAAAATTATACATATCCCTTAATTACGGAAAGCTGTGAGAAAATAAAAATTAAACTGAAGGAGAGTATACTAAATATCAATGCTAAACCTAAAACATTAATAAGGAATGTACCAAAAGTAAAATGTGTATGTACAGTGCATTTTTATGGTAAGGTTTTCATAATGTTGTATAGGGACGAATTGTTTGAATCCTCGAACTCCGTGAATGTTGGAAAATAAGTTGGGGTTTCAAAATTCGAATTTACTCGCTTATGAAAAAGCCGAATCAGTCGAATATTTCGAATCCTAATTTAAAAAAGCGTTATTTCTTCCACTCAGCCAGTGGTGGAGTGTGCTGAATATTGTAGTTCGATCTGGTTTCGAACCTAGGTTAACGAGCTTCCTGCATGGTTGGTTTTCGTTGTTTCCAACATTTGTAATGTGAATACGAGACAGTTTTCTTTGAAAAATCCTTGACGAAGATAGCCTTCGTAGGCTTTGGCGTACTCAAATAACCTAACATTTCACTTCCAAACTTTAGTAGTTTTACTAACATCTAGAACAAGTGTTTATTGTAAAAGGAAGGCTATTGTTGATATTTGAGGGATGCCTGAATCATCAATATAATCTCTGCATTATTTCAGTATGGTGTCTAGCAGAATCTAGAAATCCCCACTAAATGTTTTTTTAGAATGTCCTAAAAGTGCTTTGAGTTTAGCGCTTTTATAAGCTCTGAAAATAAACAAGCTTTCTATTTCCTTTAATCTTCTGGAGGAAATTTACCGTTCCATGTTTAATATTTATATATATTAATATTTGTATTAAACTTCTGTTGCAGCACGTACTTAAATTTGAAAAAATTGTGAAAACTGTGACTATTACTTAAATAGTTTTTTCAAAGTTATCATGAAAAAATTAACTTTAAAGGTTCAGAGGTTAATTGTTTACTTAATATATTTCATTTTTTTCCTTTCTAATAAATATAGACATATTTTTAAAAACTGTATTCTTAAATAGTTTTCATTAAACACAAATTTCAAATCTCTCTTTAAATAAATACTTGTGCTGTTAAATTCTTTTTTTTCCTTCTTGTGATTCTTAAGAGAAAGGAAAATTCGGAAGATTTGCTCTCATTTCTATACTACTGTTCTTCCAAACAAAAAAGAATTTTCACCTATCTTATTTCTGCTCGGAAAATACGAACTCTCTCGCGGTAGCGATAGGTCATACTAATCAGTCTTATCGACAGGAGACATCACTTGATAAACAGTTTTAGTTTCCAGAATAAGAGAAAAAGCTTACCAGCCATTCCAGAATCATCATCGTATCTGCCCGGATTTATTATTATTTTGCCAGTGTGCGATTTTGCTTGTTAATTCCTTATAAAACATCAACATCTTTTGGACATCTTAAAAGTTCTGTACTATTAAGAATGAGCACACTCATTACGAGGCACTTTTTTATCAGTTTCAATGTTATACTTTGTCACTTAAAAGTTTTAGGTTAATTAACTTAAACATTGTCACCATATTTCACTATACATTGCTATATTAATTGTCGGCAAAAATCTTTCGCAATTACTGTCTCTCAAGTCTGTGATAAATCTTCAGTTAAATTACTTTCCTTATTTTCAAGATAAATGAGGTCTTGCCTTCGGGAGTGAGAAAGAAAGCTTTCGCCTTTTGCACAAATAGACCAAAAAAAATATTTTGCTTTGTGATCAAAATGCGTATGATTGTCTAAAGTCCTTATCAAGATTTTTTTTCTCCTTGAAAGATTTAGTGAAATTTTGCAATAGAAAAGTTAAGTAAATTTCAGTAAACTATAACAGATTTTACATTTTTGCATGTTACTGAAATAGTAATCTAATATTGTGCGAAGTTTTACTGAACCATGTTCCGTAGAAGGATTTTAATCAGTTGTAGTGTTTACTAGAAGTTTTTTAAATTTTTGTAGCTTTCGATTATTTCTTTTTTATAGTTTCGTTTTTGCTTTATTAATTTGTTCCCATAATATCTGCTGTTCATGTATTTTCTTCTTATGGTTAAATTCCATAACATTTTCTGTGCAAGTATGCTCTCCGTAAAATTTCTTTCTTTTCCTTTTTGAGATTAATTTTTTAATCAACCAAATGGTTATCATAAACGACCAAATGGTTTCACAAATTTCCGTTGTCAGTTGTAGAGTCATTAGGATTCTTTTTGAAGCAGGTGATGTAGAAAATGGGCAATGCCTTTGCCGGGACTCGAACCTCGGATCTCTCGAATACGCGCCGAGTGTGCTGACCATAACACAATGAAGACATGCTAAGAAGGCGGGAGAAATACCTTATATACTCAACCTTTTAAAGGGCAACAAGGGTTAGAGGACCCAATCGTCAAATTAATATGAATTATCCTTCTAACCAGGGCATGCTACGCCATCCACGCTTCGTGCTTCTGTATAACAAATATTAAAAATCGCTTTTAATTTTTCATCGTTGGTTTTTCAAAATTTTCATTTTTTATTTTATAATGTATTTTATTTATTCATAATATATTTTTTATTTTATATTATTTTATAAGTATTTTTTATAATTACCTTTTAGCGATTATCTACTTTGTAAAGACATCGTGGGAGAGCTCAGTAATTTTTCTCGAGTAATTTATAAAATGCATGCCTATTTTCAATCATTACTACTTCAAACTCCTTTATTTTAATGTAAAATTAAATTAAGGTCCATAACAGGCTTGGGAAATGAAGCAAGTGAGAACTCTAATACTCAAGAAAGAAAAAAATTAATATTAGTCAGAGTATGAACATAGGTATGTGTTTTTTTGCTGAAAAAATAAACAAACAAAATCAAGAACAGCAAGCTTAAAATTAGAGATAAATTTAACAAAGGACACACAGGAGCCTTGTAGTCTCGTAAGTTCATCACTGATGTTTCTTCGTAGAAGGCAGTCCCAAATTTAATCTATTTTTCCCCTATCTCTTTTTCTAAAATGCAAGAGAAAAATAGAGAACTAGCAGTTAACATATGTGGTTCTTTATACAAATTAAACTGGTGTATCCAAAATTAATCGGGATTGTGTAAAACTAAGGCGCGATGTAAGGTCTTAGAACTGTGCTGTGTTGTCATTTTATCCTTTATTGACGCTAAATCACTCTGTTTGACGACAATATTTGTTTGTTGAAAATAGCAGACGGGAAGTGCGTAAGTATAATATTAAAAAGATTAAACTTAAGAATAAATTTATAAGGGAAATTCAAAAGAATAAATTTATAAGAGAAATTCAAATATCTCAGTCGATTAAGTAAACGAGAAAGTAAAGTTAAATAAAACTTTCTTTTAATGCTGGCTTTTGTGGAAAAGAAATTAATATTTGACATTTTGTTGAAAGACAAGAGAAAATAATTTTGTTGGTAAATATACACAAAAGGAGAGCTGCTTTTCGCCGTAAGTATGTCACCCTGGTGAGTATAGTAGTCAGTGGTATTCTTGGGCTCGGGTTTGAATCTCGGGAAAGGATTTGTTGTTTGTAAGCATGGGGCGCTCAAAATATTAACGAGCCCAAATGGATGGAGAGGTTTGATGGTAGATGAAGAGGGATGGGAGGCCTCGGACTCGTCCCCCCCCAACAACCTCGGTATTCTATATATCAGAACTGGGCTGGAACTTCTTCATTCTCGCGGTCGTCGGTAACGTTCTTGGTGATGACATGGCTAAGTGACCGATGTATACTGGTCTTCCCAACGAATGCATTAAATTGCAAGTTCCAATAATTGGAACAACAAGATTATTGCGAGTGTTTATCCTTTTGATGCATAATTTATAAAATATCCATAATAGTGACGTTATAATATGTCGAGGATGAAAATATATTTTTTGCTCTTCTTATGAGAAGTTTATGTATGGAGCTCAAAAAACGGAAACAAGTACTCACTTTCAATATATTTTGATTTTAAATATATATTTCTAGTCAAGCCCGATGCCAGAGTGAAATAAATTTAAAATTTAGCTTTTGTAAATCCAGCATTCGTATTCTGAAACAATTAATCCTTCATCTCTACAGCATTCAAGGACACGTCTCAAAACTTGATATTTTCGAAATAAATAAAATATTTTCCATTTAAAGATTTAATTAAACTGTTAAACATTTAGCGTCGAATTTTCGAATGCTAAGTGCCTATAAATATTACGACAAGGTTTTGCCAAAGATTTCGTTTTGTCAAAGATCTGTATTATGACCCATTTTTAGTCAAAAATAAAGCTCCAAGGAATTCTTAGAGAAAGAATAAAATTTATACGTAATCTTCGTCAGGTGAGAATTCATTACTATGATAGATATACTAGCTGTGCTGAAGTTTGCCAGCTCAAATAGTAATAATGTAATTATTTTAGTGTTTTCAATAACTATTCTGCCAACAAAAAATTTCGCCTTTCTAATGAACATATTAGTATATTTACGAAACTTTTCGATCTGTAGTATTAAAACAGTTTTCATGAAATTCTGTGTCTTATTTTAAGATTAATTTTATTCTAAGATTAATATATAAGACGTGTAGCTATTTTTTTTCTGACATCTAGTTTAAAAGGAATTTTTTGTTCTTCATATGCATGTTCATAATATCACAAATGAAGATGGTAGAAATTAAATTAGACTGAAATGCAAATTCAGTCTTATAACAGTAATGTACAGCAATTAAAGTTAGTAATTCATTCATTCTTGTTCTTATTCTAGTAAGGAAAAAAAGGGAAACTTTGCGAATGTGAAGGTTAATACCGTTTGTTATCGCATGACTTTGTCTCAAGGCAAGAATGAATTTAAATGTAATGTTAATTCTGCTTTGACGTCCAGTTTGTACACGTACTTTTTAAGGAAAAACAGCATAACTTCTAACTTATATCTTTCAAAGAAAGATATTAGAAAAATGAATATTTTCTCTAAGTAGGAAGAAAGAATGATAAACGAATGTTAGATTCTTTTCGTGTGTAAAAATTATTGTCTTCATTTTGATGATGAAACAGAAGGAAGTGAACCAATGAGAAATTTTCAATGTTTCTATTCAAGGTCACGGGGGAATTTTCAATGAATAAATCCATACTTCATTCATTTAATTGTCAATTTTAAATTTTTTTGTTAAAATAATAAGAGTGCATCAATCTAGGAAGACGTATTCATTAAATTTTGTTTTAGAATATGTTTTAAGCGTATATCTATAAAATTTATTTTAAGCATATTTGATACATTCTAAAATTATATTCACATATATACTTTATTTGAAGAAATTCACATATATTCTGAAAAATCTGAAATAGCACATGTAACTTGATCTAAAATACAAATGATGTCTCAAAATGTAAATCCAACTTTAAAATTGGATTTAATCTTCCGTTCTTATTCCCATGAAATTCGTATCATAGCGAGTTTAACTCTTCATATATTTGATTCATTAAAAAATCATGGGCTTCTTAGTGTAAAGTGATATTTTCCAAAAGACACGCAAATACTCCTTTGTAACTTTTAAAATTTTGTGTGGTTCCATATGAAAATTAGCACGCACACTTACATTATATGTTGGGAAGCAAGCTCTGTTTAGAACATAAATTGAAAACAGGACTATTTAGCATTCGAACACTTTTGTATGCGAGTCTACGAATTAATGTAGACATGTGATACTAATAATTATCATCAGGTATAAAAATTAAACTCATGGTTAATATTTATAAATTTGTTTAAGAGGAATGTTCGGGTTTTTCGTCACCTGTGCAATGATGATCACCCTATGCTACAACTAACATAGCATTTAACTTACATGTAACTAGAGAAAGAAGATAATTGAATCTCTTTTAAGTGGGCTTTAATAAATTTAATCTTTCAGTATAGCCTACAGAAAATGCTGCTGAAAATTAAGGATAACAGAAAAAACAGTGAACGTGATCAAGTTTTTTTAATCGAATATTCGTGCATATAAATATATATATACGCATTTTAAGTAATTTGCTAAATAAAATTGACTTCAGATAAGTTGTGGAATCATTAGGTTTATTTTGAAGCAGGAAACATGAAAAATAAGAAATACTTTCGACAAAATTCGAACTCCAACTCTCCGATTTCCAGTCGAATATGCTTTTAGTTGCAACACGAAGCACACGGTGAGGAAGGAGAAAATTTCTTAGAAAATGACAAAATTTTTCATATTCATGAAATTGCACTTGTTAATGAGCTAAATTCTTAAAATATAGTTCAGCAGTGTATTACTATCCATATATCCTGAAAACAACAAAATGTTTACGCATTGCATTTACAGTGCTAACCTTTGCGTACTTTAATTCTAAAGAGATAATCTGAATGTTGTAGCATTTTCTGAGAATAGATTTTTTTTTGCATCTGTAATTAGCTTTCATATAATATGCCAGTGTTGATATGGATACCCAACATAGCGTTTCGGCAAATCTTAAGACAGCGGTATATTTTTATGACCTATACAACTGAAACTGGTTTCACGGAAAGAAGTAATGCCATTGATGGAATGACAGTTCCATGTGTAATAAAAATATTATGTAAAATTTTACTAATTATAACAAGTACAAGAAACATGATTGAATAAGTTACGTTGAGGTATAAGCTAAGTTTCTACATGAATAATCTGAAAGAATGAATCAATTCAAATTTTATTTTAGCAATTATCACATCATATTTCTCCAACTAGACAAACCAGCATATATCTTCAAAATCGTCTTAAAAATTAATTTAGTAATTCCTTATTAGGAACCAAGATTCCTTATTAGGGGCCAAGATTCAGAAGTGCCGTTAAGTTCATTTTTGCTGAAATCTTTTCAAAATATATGAAATTTATTTAGCAATTTATTGATACGTCATTCCAAGTTAAAGTTCCTCATTTTGTAAAACTGCCTAATTATTTGTTTTGCAATCAAGAGTATTTGTTTCATGCTGTGACACATTTCGTAATTTTCTTACCTTTCTCTGCAAAGTTTTGTATGCTTTTCTTAGTGTATCTAACGTATACAGTCTAACTCATAAAAGCAATAAATATATTTTTCGTGCATTCAGGAAGTTTGTAACATTTGAAATACAGAGGTGACTTTGTTAGCTTGTCTGTAAATAAACTCTTTATATGATGCTTACAAACCTTTCCCATTTCTAACACTTGCTGAATCTTCTGTTTGCGTGTTAGTTTTGCATATTATTTATATGATTATTCTCACTGTTTTTTATATCATGATTGATAGCGAGACACCGAAGGTCTTCTCATTACTTATGCGTAAAAATTGGTAAATGCGGGTTGTTCGGTTGTATTATTGATGTCCAAGTTATGAAGACCAATTTAAGTAGTGCTAGCTTTTAAGAAATTCTTTATGATAGGTTGCCTTCCATTAGGTGAATAATTATGCGCTTGACTGCGTTTAAATATCCAAATCATTTGTTGTTGTGGTGAGAAGTCTTTAAAATAAATGGTTTGGGTATTATGTTTTTAAAGAAAATAATGTCTTGACAAAACAGGTTGCTGTAGTCATTCCAATCGTCATTTTTCGTTTTTTTTTCGAACATAATCCTTTAACTATTTACATACTAAGATGAACCATTTAAATGCATCCAGTAATTCTTAATAATATTTTTAATAGTTTTACGCATTTATGGCAAAATATGTAATTAACATGTATATTGAGCCCCGCTCGAGTAAGTCTTTTCTTGCGGTGTTATTCGCATGAAATACATGCATCCTCGTCGGAAGAAATTTTTAGAGCTACGGTGTACTAGAACAGTGAAATGAATTCTGTTGAACTAATAGCATGGAAACAGAATAATGATGACAGCATTTATAAAAGATTAAGTACATTGAGCAAATAGGTAAGGACAAAATTATAACAGGGTAACATGAACATAGTTCAAATTGCAGTTGCTCTAGTTAGTTTGAACGCTTATGTACGAGGACCTGTGATCAAAACATATGGGTAGTTAATAAACAAATAAAAAAAGGAAAATATTCTCCTGATTCAGAGTTATATACAGAACTGAATCAAAGTAACAGCGCTGAGCAAAGTCGGGGAGTATCCCTCTGTGCTTCTGTGCGAAATGTACATTATAATGTGTTTGGAACAGGTTGCATATGGCTTGGTATAGCTGAGTAGACACTAGCACAGTATGATATGACTGAGTCAATTCTATTTTTCGTGCAGTTCTGTTAGTTTTAGTAGTTCACGTTGAGCACTTTGGGGAAACAGGTCTTTCAAGGTGTATCCCGATTCATGTGGGCCATCAAATACGTTTAAAAAGAATTGCAGTGGCATGCGTCGTATAGTTCTTTTATTCAATATTTTTAACTATATATTATTATTTGTACTAAAATTAAATTCCTTTTTTACTTTATTTAATTTTAATTAAATACTTTTAATGTACGTGAACTGCTGGTATTTAGGTTTAAAAATTGAAGCGAAATATTTATGATTTATGCTGGTTTGTTCTTCAGCAAAGTTCAGTTCGTAGAATTAAGTAACTTTGCAATTCCTGTTTCATACCTATATAGCAATACTTCTGTAATAAAAATGAGATTTCAGTTTGTTTTAATGTACGTATGATCCATAGGTAGGTCCAAATGTTTCTCTTTTTGATAAAAAAATGGTTTTGGGTTTTCTGATGAGCTCTGTAATAAGATCAAGGTAATATGATATCTTTCAGTGGTTAAGCTGGAATCTGGAAGATTAGACAGCAGTTATTAGAATTAAATAAAACAAAAATTCGAGAAAGGGCCCGTGGGCGAATCGAGAGGTGTAATTAAATAGAACACTGGGATTCGTTGTATTTCTCTCTAGTTTTCATTGGATTATTGTTAGCTATCCCATAATTGTTTGTTTGAACTAATTTTAATAAAATAAATACAATAGATAAACTAAACGTGTTATCTAATATATGCAAATGATAACTCAAGTCGTTAATAGGTGTAAATACTCGGAAAAGAGACTATTTTGCCAAATACGATTTATGTCAACAGGTCAAGATAAATAAATCGATCAATATGTCTTTTTCTTCGATCCGTGTACGAAATAGTTCTAAATATTAAGAAGAACTGAAACATAACATCTTAGAGCAGGGCTTCTTGATCAGGGTGTAATTCCATAGCTTCAAGCGGGGAATCCAGTCAACCTTTTATTTAGCTGTATAGTTAAAATACATAATTTACTAACTAAATAATATAATAAACACTAAATAAATAAATAAATTATTATTAATTTTTTAGCTTTAGATTATTATGTATAAGAAATTACTTTTATTCAAATTTTGGTATTTATTAACATTTTCTGTACCTCTTTGTTGTTTGCTTAAAATTTAATTTTATTGTCAAAAATAATCTAAATCTAATCAAATTTAATTTTATTGTCAAAAATAATCTAAATAAGTGGATATTTATTTTTCAAATTTCCCCCAAAAAATGGGGTGTGATCTGGCAATGGTGAAAGTGATGCATGGAACGAAACAAATTGAGGATTATTTCCTTTAGAGGGAAAAACATACACTTAAATACATGCGTATATCGTATTTACTATAGTTTTTGAGCTAGACATGAGATAATTTAGCTATTATGTAAACTTAATTTCAAAAGTTCAAGTTTAATGTTCATTTAATTGAGTAAGGCAAAGAAAACGAGAGATATCTTTCTAAGGACAGGAAAGTCTTGGTAGAGGGCTTTTAAAGGAAAGCTCCCTCCTGTTTATCTAAGAAAATCTAGCTAACTGACACCTGTGGAAACCACAAAAATATCCATGTAGCCAGACCTTTCGGCGGAATCTTGGCAAGAACTAGCAATATTCAACGGTATTGCTAGTTCCACTTGCTACACTACTTGATTACTGGTGAGGTGTTTCTTTTTATATATGCTGTTGCTAAATGAAATGAAAGATAAAAATCCCATCATATTAAAATCCAGTGACTTTTGAGAAAAAAAAATTTTGTCACTGAACTCTGTAAAAGGAATTTGTTTACTAAATTTTATTAAAGTTACTAAACATATGATAGGTTTTCAAATGTCTAAAATTTCATGCTCTTCAAAGATATAATGCAAAATGTTTCCCCTTCAAAACGTGTATATATATTATTCAATAAGTAGCAAAATTTATTATAGTAGCGGGTAAAATACTGTATATAGAAATAAAATTCGAAATTTTAGCATTCTTTTAGTCACAATTATTGTTCTCTAGAAATGGTATAAAGAAGAGATTACATAGTGAAGTATTTTTAAATATTACCCTTACCCTTTTTATGGAAGTTGCAAAATTAAAGCAGCGATTTCTTATGGACAGATATTGATGAGGACACAATTTATTATTTTTTCAAGTAAATTTTTACTTGTTAACACAATAATATTATTTTTAATAAAACATTTGAAAACAAATCTTTATCGCTGTGTGGCTTTGTTGCCGAAAAACGACAGTATCAGTTCATTCACCGCTGCAGCCACATATGCTATCAGCTCAATTTGTTCGCAAAATCGAAGTCTGCGAGGAAAAAAAAACTACGTGCATTCGGTGGTTTTTAATCGTTTTGCCATTGTTAGGTCTTGAAGATGCATGCGGCTGTGTCAAAGAAAGTAACGTTTCAGGTGGAATACATTTATTATTTGAACTAAAATTCGTGAAGCTGGGCGTTTCTGTAGAATCTTTGAACTGTAAGGAAGAGGCCATAACATACCAAAAGATTTTATATTTACTACAAAAGAATTATTGTCTTCCTGATACCGTTATTATGAAGAAATATAAACACTGCACGATGCTACAAAATTACACATTCAATATTTTGGAACAACTGTAGAAGAAAATAATATAATTTGATATTTACATACCAGAAAACATAGTACAGTTTCTGGTACATACCAGAAAACATAGTATAACATTAAAAATAAAATGTGTCTGATAATGATGGGCATCATCAGCAGTTGATGCTGTGTATTATAGCAACTGATGCTAGATTGTATTATTCTCTGGAGCAGTTGATGCTGGATTGTGTTATTCTCTCATTGTTTCAAAACCTTATATTAGAAAAACTGTGAGTGGTGTGGGCATACTCAGCTCATCAATGTTTATTAATGTTAAAAAATATTTAACAGTGTTTTTACCGAAGCTTTATGTGCAGTGAAGTTTTAGATTAATTTTGTGAGCTGATTTGTTTTGTTAACGTTACTGCTTACTGTTTCACAGATCTATGTTGTAAAATAGAACAGTAAAATAATTGATCCGTGTTCGTTTAAGCTTTATTTGATATTATTAATTTATTATTTAATTTTGTTTAATCTTATCGCTAAGTCTCAAAATGTATATACAATTTTAAAATTTGATTTATTCTCTTCTTCTTAACTCTCCCATTCTTACTTCGATGGAAGTCATACTGTAGCGAGTTTCACGTGTTCGCATATTCGATTCCTTAAGAGAATACTTGAAATCTACTGTGGCAATTGGAAGTTTTAGCAAGCTAACTGGGATTAACAGTGAACGCTGAGAAAATTCGTACTTTATACTCCTAAAATATACAAAACTTTATTAAAGTTCCTTAAGCATAATTACTTAAAAATGAGAGTATTGATATTTAGAAACATTATTTCATACACAAAATAAGGGAAATTAGTGTATTTACCTTTACTAAAATTAAGCAGAAGCCAGTAGATGATTTAAGAAACATCAGTTTCCATAATACCGAATTAGAAATGTCATAAAATCAGAATGTTTACGTTAAATGACCGAAAGCACGCAAACAACACAGTTGGTGTCATTTTTTATTAATAGTATTTTTGAGTGCTTGTGAAATGTGCAAATAGTTTCCTGTAAATTATATTACTTCGTTGCACGGATCCTATTGAAAGAGATGTCACACTTTCAGCTGCAGTGAACCATGTAAATACGCTTTAAAGGATGATTAAAATGTTACGAATTTGTGGATTATAGTTTTCGGCTTTTTCAGCACAAAGTGATGATACTTTATGATTATCAATTTGCCCTGTAAGGTATAAACAAACGGATAACATGAAGTTGCATTATATGAGACCTCATTTAAGCTGAAAAATGGTTTCTCAGCTTTCTCAGTACTGTGCCTTTCAAGAAACAAAACTGGAGCAAATAAAAGTGCTGTTTCTCCCACCAATGCTTTTCCCATTTGCACTTAATACAGTTCCGTATCAATCTCCTATAGCAATCAGGTCAGAGCCTCGATGGCGCCTCTTTTAATAGGAGTCTAAAACGCTTGAAGTAAACCTTTAATATCTCGGAAAAATTTGCTTCAGGCCAACTATATTTCCGTGGTCGCCACAGAAATGTGGCTTTTGTGAGCACGTTTGAACGTTTAGAAGTTAAAAAATTGGGGGTTATGGACGACTATGAGGAGGACGATGTAGGCATTAGTTCTTCCCTATGAGAAGGAGATGATACCCACATTAAATCTGCACTGTAAAATCCCCAGAATTATAACTAAGTGTTACCCAGTGAATATCTGTATAGAAACCATGCGATTATTTAACAATGAATTTTTTTAGTATTTTTATGCATTTAAGTCCAAAAATTACGCCCAAGTAAAATATTAAGCAAAGCACAGTAGACAGTACATAAAAAGTAAATAAATATACAGTACCTTGTAAATACAGAAATAAGCAACTAGGAAAGTAATTTTGTAAAATTTATCGATTATTATTTTTTAATTTGTCTTTTACGCTCTTTAAGGGATATGTGGCTGTGATGTGTTTTTGTTTTGCTGTTTAGTTACACTTTTCGCAACACTGTTTCTTCCTGTAAATTTTATGTCTTATTTTATTTTTATTTATAGTATTTAGTTTATATTATTTGCAAAATTGATATTTTAACTATTTTCTGTAGATGAGGAATTTCTGTATATGTGTGTTTCCTCTCTTTCTGTGCATGCAGACACAGAGAGAGAATGGAAAAGTTCCACATAGAATTGAACAATTAAATGAAGTTTCTTTTTGTTTTTCCCCATCCCCAGCTACACGTAACTGAGGCTTAGAAGATTCTTTCTGATTTTTGTGCGCGTTTTTTAACAGATAAATATTGTTACTTATAAAAACTGCGAGACATTTATTATAGCTTCACTATTGACTGCTGAATAATAGTAGTTCATCTTGAGTTCGAATTACGCAGACAGGCTGGGTGCATGGTTGATTTTCGTGATTTCCTTCATGTGTAATGTGCATAGAGCCAGCTTCCGCTGGAAATTCTTCCACGAAGGCACCTCTCCTTAGATTTTTAACACTCATGTGCTTTACCATGTTCCAACAACCAATTATCCTAAACAGACCTTTGTTAATTGACATACAAAACAAAATCTTTCTAAGGTTTTTGAGATTAGTAGGTAAACGTGAATATATAACTATGCCCTTTCCTGAAACGAAAACGCGTTAAAAGTGTTAAGCAGTACACCATGCACATGAGGAATGCCATTATTCGTTGCATCTCAAAAGGAAGTTGTGAAAGAGGAGAGGACAAAATTCAACTATATTCAGGCAGAACTGTACATATTGGTAGGTTCCAGACGTAAAATGTAGGAAATCTCCGAAATCAAATCACAGGTCTTCCATCTGCCAGCTGATATGTTAACCTGTATATCATAACGATGCACTTGTGAGGAATACCATGATTTCTTCCCTTTGCCAGCTGATATGTTAACCTGTATATCATAACGATGCACTTATGAGGAATACCATGATTTCTTGCAAGGTCATATTTAAGTAAAAGAAAATTTGTCTCCAAGTGCACAAATCGGATATTTAGAATTCCGTGTTTTCTATTTCGGTGTTTAGAAAAGTTATTAATATATATTTAAAATCCAAGAAACGCTATCTATTATCTGTATCGATACGTTAACTGTAACTTTATCATGTAATTTTATTTACCATTCAGGAGAAATAGATTTAACATTTTCTGTCTTATAAACACTAAAGTGCCTCATATATGCACGAAAACATGAGCATGAAAATCCTACCGATGTTAACTTAAAATACAATTAAACACAAACTATCAACAATTAAACAAACTGAACACACGTATTATTTAGATCTAGATTTCGGTTCCGGGTGAATTGGCTTTCTGCATAGGCGTTTTCGTGGTTATCTCCATGTGCAACGTGGATACTAGCCAGTTTCCCTTGGAAAGTCCTCCGCTAAGGCATCCCTCCCTTAAGGCCGATAGACTTGCACTTTGCATAATGAAATAAACCAAACCTATGGCAGACTAAGTTTCCTGTTTTTCCTAATTTTAAACACTTTAAACTGTGGTTTTAGGAATTTTTCTGTTCTACCAAATTTTAATTCACATTTGATAACAATGATGCTAATTTCTGCGAATTCTCGGTAAGTGTCTCAAAAACGTTATTATAGAAAATTGAGAAAGTAGAAACAAACAACAAGAAAATTTCAGTTTTCTAATGTATCTCTGAGCCGTTAAAAGCGTTAGAATTGAAGGAAAAAGTAAATTTGTCTCAGGAACTGCACAAAGAAATGGCACCAGGAATTGTTTTCTGACCTTATTCTTTGTTTTCCGTGTCTTTGAGACACACTTCATGTCTGCAGGATTATTTAAGGAGATTTATCGGATTAGTTTGCCCTTGGTAAGTCTGGGATTTAGATATTTATTCTCTGTGGATATAGTCGAAGATTTTCTTTTTTTCATCAATCTGGTTTCTGAGTATAATTCATTTCAAATTTAATTTTTTGAAAGGAACTGAAATCAAATCAAATTGTGAAATACCTTTATTCCATTATTTTTTTACTCTGAGCGCGTGGTATTTTCGTGGAATAATTTATATATTTGTTTTTACAAATGTTTTCAGTTTAAAAATACTGAAATTCTTTAAAAATATTATTGCAAAGCTTAATAAACATTTTTTTTCTTTCTGATTCTAACATGTTGGAACTGTATCAAAGAAGTAAAATGTATTTGATTATTCATAGCTTCAGAAAGTTTGGCTGCACTTTTTAATAAATCAGATATTTAAAAATTTGGGATTTAAGTGTTTCTATTTCGGCTGAAACAGGAATTTAAGTGTTTGATTTCTTGTTATGCGCATATAATATAGGGTCAATCATTTTAAAGGATCTTGTACTAAAGCTACTCAGTCTGGAGACAACAGGCCTTAAGCATAATCGCAGGCCTGTTGTCCTCATGGCGGTGCTGAGACAAAGAAAAACAGAGTAGCTTCATAATACAGGGCTTTTAAAATGATTGACCCTATTTCATATGGGCATAACTCCGTATACCTATTAACATTCTATTAATTTGATATGCATCAAACAAAGAAGAAAATTTCTGAGATTCTGAATAGAGTGAACCCATTTATTGCCATGACCTTCCTTAGACGACCACCTCTGAAAGTAACCAGCATTTCTGTGAGCTTAAATAAGCTACGGTATGGATAAATATAGTTGTCTCCTTTAAGAAGACCAGCTCGTCTGAGATTAACCCGTATTTAACCCGTCTAAGACCATAATAATACTTATGCACGACTACCAGAAATACCTTAATTTCGGTATCAACGTAAAATATTTCCAAATACTGTAGACATTTAGAAATATAAATGTACACTGCGCAAAAGAAAAAGGTGCAGTTCTATATCTCTCGTTCTGCTGGGCCGGTTGACGAAATTCAACTTGGGTTTTTCATGTTTCAAAAGCGCGACTTAGGATATGTATTAGATTTCCATACAGCATTGTTCTAATATAGGTATTTTGACACAAAATCGGACTTTTTCTGAAATGACATGCCAAATGTTTTCCATATTTCGATTCGACGGCTCAAATTATGCCAAACTGCCAAGTTTTGTAAAAATCGCACGAGTAGTTTTTAAAAAATTAAATTTTTTTTAAATTCTCAAAATTTTAGCTCCTCAATGTTAATTGAATTTGGTATGTATTTACTAATCTCTCTCTTTTTTTATATTAAACTTATTTTATTCTTTCTTTCACATTTCGAAATTTAGGTTCATTCTAAATAAGATTCGCCCATCTTTTTGATTTATTTCAAAAATTTGTATTTTTAAATAATTTTTACAATTTTTTTTTAAAAAAAAATTTTTAATTATAATGTATAAAATTTTTATCATCATCAAGGTAGATGTATTTCGAAGGATACCTGCAACAAATTGGTTTTTTTATTCAAAATATATGTGAATTTATATATTGGCGCGTTTTCAAGCTTGGCATATTTGTTGAAAGCGATAATAACATCAAATGTGATTTAGGCAATTTGTTAAAATTATTTGAAAGTAGGAACGATGTGACATTTTTTTCAGTCATGCACGATGTAAAAAGGAAAATAGGTTGCCATTGATTAAGAAGTTCGCCAAGTGAATTATTCTTGGCGCAAACTGAAAAAAATGCGCCAAGATAAATTTTTAAATTGCTCCCTAAATATCTCACCAAGAAATACAAAATTTAATATTTAGGCATAATTTGAGTCCTAAAATCGAAATATGGAAAGAAATTGGCATGTCATTTTAGAATAAGTCGGATTTTGTCCCAAAATATCTATGTTACAATAATACTATTCATAAATCTAATATAGATCTTAAGTCGAGCTTTCGAGATTCCTGACACTCTTCCAATAACAGTTCCAGATCTCTGTTTCTGGCACTGTTATTGGAAGAGTTATCATTGTTATTCAGGTGTTTGGGCATTATTATTCTGAAACTAATTATAATATTTCCATTAACTTTATACATTTAGTGCATCAAATAATAAGTCTCATAATATTTCAACACAAATACGATATTAAAATCAGATCTCCTGGTAATCGAACAGTTGTCTCAAATAAAGAAGAGTCGCCTATTCCACGTTTTGAATGAGAAGATAGAGATAATATCCTTAACAGAAAGTCTCGTTGTCTATGCAAACCGAAAGCCAAGGATAACTTCCGATTTTCAGCTGGACTTGCTAACTTTTACATCGCGAAAGAACGCGCTGGGAAATGCAGTAATTCCTTACAGGTTTAGTTATGTATCATATTTTATCAATCAGTCATCGTATCTACATTAATACGCTTATCTAACTGTCTTTTTTAGTTTTCTTCAGAAATAGTGGTAAATTTTATCACGATGTTTATTTACCGGTATATACAGCAATACCTTGCTTATTTCAGCTTCGATCATCTGGATTAATTATAGTACGGTTAATGAAAAATTTAAAAAAAGGGAATATGAGCAAAATAAAACAAGTTCTAAAAGAACAATACATAAAATTATTCTTAATGCATAAGTGCTTGCATTTTCCTCTTTTTACAGTCTCTTTTTTTTGCGGTTTATTTATATACGTTTTAAAGTTATGAGATAAGGTAAATATTTCAATTTTTCCTAACTTTCCCCGTTGTATGTGCATGTATGCAACAAGAAACACTAGAAAATACTCTATCGCTCCGCCCTTGAGCATTGACAGCTATCGCTGGAAGAGTTGGGGTCATTAATAACAAAGAAAATTGGACGGCAACTTCGTTTCAATGGGTTAAATTCCGCCAACAATACCTGAGAATATCAATTCGAACACTGATAATGAAATAGATGAACAATGAGCTTATGAAGGGAAAAAATTAACACAAACGACTTGCGTGCGAATAAATAACTGAACTATAAAAAAACTTCTGAAGAGATTAAAACCTTAACATTGCATATTATAGCAGTTGATTCCAATACTGAGCGTAATCTTCCAGTTCGCTGTACTATAAACAATGCAAATCGTTACTACAAAGAAACGTATGAAGAGTAAAGGCTAAAAAAGAAAAATGTGTAGACATAGCGATATTTGCGATTTTTAACGAATAAAAGATAAATTACGAAAGGATGCATTTATTAAGGTTGTTTTTAACAAAGACATTTAAATTTACTAATCGTGTTTTATATTTTGAAGAACACTTTGGAATCAATTATAATTTGTTGTATGTATTTATTTTCTCGATTAGTCCGGTTCAAATAGTCTGGCATATTGGGGGAACGGATTACTCGGACTGTGCGCAGTATTGCTGTATATACATTTACTCACACAGTAATTGTGTCCTATTAAATGGTTATCTATCAGTGGCCAAGCAGATTTGGGTTCAAATACCGATTAACGGGTTTGCTGTTTGAGCGTTTTTCGTGGCTCACCCTGTGTGTAAACTGAAAATGAATACGAACCAGATTCCTTTAGAAAGTCTTTCACAAAAGCATTTCTTCTCTTAGTATGCTTTTCCGTTATTTAATATACCTAATTCCATCCTTAGATCTCCCTGGAAAAATAGATTTTCAAAGCAGACTTTTTTATGGAACAAAAAGAAATCTAAATTTAAAAGCAGAATCTGTTCATATTTTACTTTATTTTAACTAATCTAAGGAAAAAACAACAAAATTGCTTATGACGGCACCTAAATTCTTCATGTGAAGCGTATTTTTCTAAACAAAATCGGATTTTTGACGAAAAAATATATACTTTGAATAAACATTAACTTCATATTTGGTTCTTAAGAGAGCTTTTAAGCTAAAGCAATAAATATTGAATTGCAACATTTTTAGTGCTCATCACTTCATGACAACCAGTGATGTGTCATCCTGAATTCCGCTGTCGCCAATAGAGAATTAAAGTGGATCAGACATTTCTGATCTTCCAGTCGAATGAAAAGGAATATCCATCTTTAAACTTGTCTATTACTGCAGATGGAAGCAAAGAATGTGTGTATAAAATGAAAAATATGCTTCAGAAACAAGCACCTGCTAAACTCTAGAAGGTTCTCTCAATTGTCTGAAACTTACAATCAAAACAACCAGTGTGAGAAGTAATAGCTCTATTTATTCTGTATTTCTAGATTACTACGTATCTGCATGAAATGTTGAGTTTGAAAAATGATGTAACTTTAAGAAAAAATATTAATATTATAATCTCTGCAAATGCCCAGTATTACTGAAGCATATCTTTCCAAATATACCTTGAGCATTTTAAAAGAAATTAACTGCTCACATTGCGAATAACCGAGATGAATAAATAACCTAATCAGTCATACTAGAAATAAATGCCAGAAGTTACAGGCATTAACTTGAAAAGATATTTCAAGTTTCAAAATCGAAAAAATACTAAACAAAATGTTTCAGAGATGTGAAAATAAACTTTTTATGGTAATTTCGGTCCTCATCTGTGCCAACGTGTTTCCAGTCTCATTAAAATGATAATGTTATGAGTTCGTATTGCATTATACAGGCTGATTCAAAAATAAAGCCATGTAAAAGAGACGGAAATAAGCAGATTTTGTAATGAAATTGCTCGCGAAAAAGACGTTTTGAGGTAGTATAGAAGAATGCTGTTGAGCAGCAGATAAAAGCATTCTGCTGCCATAATTTGACGTTCCTAGCGACTGCGAGCGGAAAAGGAGTAACTGCTCAAACGAAATAGTCCAGAAATCGTGTTTTGTACCACCTTTGGATAACCGCTCCCGTGTAGCGATGCATACATACCACTCGAAATCCGCATAGGGACAAAGCAGAACTCTTAACAAATTTACGGCAGCTTAGCAAATTTACGGCAGCTACCACCCATTTGGGCCCTACACCATCTCAAAACGCTATTTCTGCAACACTTTAACAAACAATCTGCTTATTTCGGTCCTTTCTGTATTTTTCCAGATGTTTTTTAATCGCCCTGAATACAGTCATTGATATTGATGAAATCCAATATTCAGCTACTATGAATGCACTTCATTAAATAATACTTAACAATATTCAGATACTTTCTCTGCATTTTTCATTATTCAGGTTCTTATAATTTTAATTTTTAACTGTCACAACATTTCAGGAAACATTTTTAACAAGTATATTGCTTCTTACATTTTGTACCAATTCTGAGAACAATTTTTATTGCTCATCGTCACGCTTTCCAAGACCTGTTACATGTAAAAACAACAGTCGAACTGACAAAATATCTTTGTGAAATTTGTAATACAAGACAGACATTTTCCAGGACCTCAGGTTGCAACAATTTCTAGACTTTTAAGAGACTAACACCTCTTTTCGGCCACCTAATTAATTTTTAAACTCAATTTCTTAAGATGAATAACGTGCTCAGCATCACAGTATAATACGTTGCTTTATCGTAAAACGTCAGGACAAATGGCGTGTAGAATTTCTGGTGCTTTTTCATAATCTAAAAGTTTAACTGTTCCATTATATGCGCAACGGGCTCCTCAGAAATCATTTTCACTAAAAATTCCATACTCTAGTAAATGCAATCTGGTGCGGGCTGGTGCAAGAAGAATTAGAATTGATCTAAATGTAAAAGCTATATTGTGTCTGAAGAGTATGCAGAGTTCACTTAAGAGATATGAATTCAAGAATATCCTAGAAAACATATAATGTCAAGAGAAATTCAGGAATGTTTAACCAAATTTTACAGAACAATGACATAGACGTTTGGTTGAAGGATAATTGCACTGCATTTATTTCGTGAACTAAAAAATCCTAACAAGCAGAATACAAGTTTACAATGCATACTCTAAAATCAAGTACGAATATATATAGTCTTCTAATACAAATTTCTCGGTGTTTTCCGTAATAATTTCTCGGTATTTTTCTTAATAATTTCCCGGTGTTTTCCTTTGTTGGAACGAATTGTTATTTACCGACTGTACTTTTTGCAAATTTTTTGTGTTAAAATATGAAAAATTTCTTTTAACTACAATAAATCTGAACTCAGTATGTATGAGTTCAGAATCTTAATAAATTTGGAATTTCTTGTTTTTGGTACATAAGCAAGTAACTTTTGTTTTTACTTTCTAAAACATTTAAAGAATATTTTCTCAAGCTTATATATTCGTCAGTTCAATTAAGTTGTTTTCATTAATTGCGGTTATAGGCTGTAATTTTATATGTGTTTTGCATGAATTTTAATTTGAGTATGATGAGGAAAAGATATTAAATTCTTTATCACCCCTGATGATTTCATATGTACAAGGTTTATGTTTCAAGTTTAAGAACCACTTGTCTATCTTCTAACGTGACAGCTGAAGTACGTGTAGAAATCACACAGGAAAAGTGTAAAAGAACCCTTTATTAGGTCTTTAAAATTCACAATGCACCGATTTGACGCTAACGCACTACGCCTCACTCGGGTGGTAACTCAAATAACAAGAACTAAGCAAATAATTCGAAGATATTAACAAGCAGTAGAATTACTCTACAAGGCTCAGATAATCCTGTTTCCTAAAACCGCGTCGAATATCTAGTAGCGGCAAAATAATAGCTGTTATGCCACATTAACCAGCAATAAATGCAGAACAGAAGCTCACGCTACAAAAAGTACAGCGCTTGCCCAAACTCTCTAACTTTCCCTCCTAGAACTCAGTATTCAAATCTTTTCTCCTTAAGGTAGAATTTGTATTACTTCACGCGCGCTACCAAATTTAAATATTCTGGCATTCACAGTTAGGGGAAATTGACAATAAGAAAGCATATATAACTAAAGTTAAATTGGTTATTTAAAATAAATGTAAATCCCTATAAAGTCTTTCGTGAATAATTTTCTGCAGTTTTTTAATACAGTTTCATGAGAATTTACAGCTAAATACAGCTTGATTCTGCGTCTTAAAAGTTGTCTAAAAACCAAATTAATTTATTTTTATTAAAGCTTCCAAAATTTTCTTCAACAGTTTCTGTGCAATTAGTTTACGAAGTGAATATTTGCATTGAGTTAAAATGACAAAATATAAGATAGTTTCATGATTAATGAATATAAATCGTTATCAAAATTTTTTCTAGTATTTTGATCTATTTATAAATTTAACGCTATTGAAAATATAATTTTTGTGACAGCACTGAACAAATAATAAAAAAACCCTCCTCTATTCTGTTTCTAAAAATTAAGTATATTACAAATAGTCATAGAAAATTTTGAAATTAGAATTTTCGCTGAAATATGTGTTATAAACTGTTTAACTGCAAAACCTATATAACATATGTTGTAATACTTACTTTAATTTGAAATGTATTACATTGCTAAATTATAAGATATACACTCTTTTGGAAAAAAAATCGAAGCACCATGAAGGAAGTGGTGTTTTTTGATGAATTTGAATATGTGTATAGCTCAAAAACAGATAATAAAATGATTAAAAAATCAAGGTCGTAGTACCTGTTCACGGCTCACAATCACCCATTGAGTATTCAAATTAGTAGTTGGTCGAACCGCCCCTGGCGGCAATGCATGCTTGAATTCGTCCAAGCAAGGAGTGGTAGATGTTCCTAATGTCAACCTGCGACACATTCTGCCAGGCATTCATCAGTTGTCGCTCCAGATCTGCGATGTTTTGTGGTACCCGAATCTGGCGGCCTACCATGTCCCAGACATGCTCGATTGGTGAAAGGTTTGGTGACCTGGCTGGCCAAGGAAGAGTATCAGCCGCACGGAGACAGTCCAGAGATATGCGAGCGGTATGTAGCCTGGCATTATCTTGTTCGAAAATGGCCCCAGGATGACGTGCCATGAAGGGTAATGCAACCGGCCGCAGAATGGTATCAACATATCTTTGAACTGTCAAAGATGCACGGAGGAGACTAAAGATGACCAGCTGTCATATCAAATAGCGCCCCATACCATCACACCAGGGGTTATGCCTGTATGCCTTTGTAAAACAAAGGCTGATTGGGACCGCTGACCCCGTCCCCTCGAGCCACGAACACGGTGGTCATCTGCTTCAAGAGAGAACCGGGATTCCTCGCTCATCACTATACGATGCAGTCAGATTGCAGCCTTGATGATAGGCTGCGACACCACTCCAGACGAGTCCGCCGATGTTGTGGGGTCAAAGGCAAACATCTTAAAGGCCTCTGTGAGCGTAACCCCGCCTCAGACAAGCGCCGTGAGATGGTAGACGGTACCACGGGAGGTATAGACATGGTTGTGATGCGTTAAATAGTCGATAATGATACCGTTATGGCGGTTTGGGCATGGTAAACAATCATCCTATTTTGCCTCGCATTTGAGCTCCTTGGCCTTCCAGAGCCTTCATTTCGTCGGCAATTTCCTTGTAGCAACCATTGTTACCAATATCTTTACACAACAGTGTCTGTACGCTGCATGTGGCTGCCTGTTGCTCAATATGACCACCCAGCTTCACGCAACCCTACAATGCGACCACGTTCGAAATCCTTTAGCTGTCTGTAAGGTCTTCGATATCATCGTAATGGCATTTTTAGTTACTTCTCTACGGAATAACAATGGCAGCAACAAAAAAGGATAAATTTTTCGCCTCTGTTACTGGTTTTATACTTTGCGAATTGCGCACTAGAAATACGCGCTTTGATCGCAATTGCTGTTCATTTCCCTTGAAACTTTGATCATTTGCATGCCCGATCAAGATCTTTTTGCAACCAAATTTCGTTACGATCGCAAATGTCCTTCTTGGTGCTTCGATTTTTTTGCAAAAGAGTGCAGTTATCAAAGCTACAGAATTATATATAGTGAAAAGTTCGTTGTTGGGTTTGTACAATATAATATTTTTCTTAAAAAACAAAAATCTACAATTTCCTGTGTATAAAATGGTTTGTACTTAAAACATTCTTTAATGAATGTTTTATACATGATTTTAGTTTTTAATTAATTGACTTGTTTTATTTCATACCCTAGAAACTGTTAATGAATATGATGGATATGAGCTTTTTATTCGGTATTCTAGCCAATGTTCTGATATCGCTGTTTTAGTGAATTAATATAAAAATGCATTTTATCCATGCCTCAACAGCTTATTTATGCTATGCCTTAAGGAACATAATTGCAAATGCGCATGAAGAAATACCTGATTTCATGTTTAGATTATTAATAATAAGATAGAAATAAAGTACAGCGTATACACATACAGATAGAATTCAATAGCAAAAGCAATGTTTAGAAAACAAAAGCTTAAAATACAAAGAACAAAAGTTTAAAGTTGTTTAAGGAAAGTCTCATGAGATTTCGGACCTCTAAATAACGTCTAAAACAGAGAAATCTTTGCTAGAGCAGGATAAAGAAAAAACGTGATCACATCCACGAACCTGGAATCGCGTAGGGAACTAACTCTCAACACTCGGAACTAACGAAACACTCAGGACTGAAGAAAATTTTCAATCTTGTTTACGTGAGCAGTCAAGCATCCATGTCCAACTGTTAATCACAACATAACTGCTGTACTGTGTTGAAAGCAATCTGGTAAATTTTAGAACTCCTTGCTCCAGACTTTGTTTTTAATTTTGCGATTACAAATCAAGAAACTTTTAATCTTGTTGTTCATGATCTTAAAACCTGTTTCAAGAAAAAAGTTTTTTTAGAAGTACTTTGTGTTACGGTTATATCTCTTTGCCAGGTCATCCGCTGCCTCATTTCCAGGTATGCCGCAATAAGATGGTACCTATTGTGGAACGATTCCCTTTTAGGAATCAGATAAATATTTAAGTTATAATGAGCATTCTTGAACTTGTTTATGTAACTAGTCTGTAAAGCAGCAGAGGAATCTGAAAAGATAGAGCACTTGAGAAATCTGTAAATCTGTGTTTTAGAGTGATGAAAGTTCTCAAATGGCCTCAACCTCACCATCAAAGACCGTGCTTTGAAAATCAAGAGTTAAATAATGAAAGAAAAGAGAGCTGAAAGTACCAGCACCGGCTTTACCCTCTTTTTTTAGGCTTCGAGCTATCTATGTAAATATGTAGCCGTTCATTATTTGGATAACGTTCTTCAGTTGTTTCCATCTTTAGGTAAAACGAAATTTCTGAACATATGTTGTCAAAATACGGTCGCAAAACGATTCTTCAAATCTCAGTAGGATTACAGAGATTTGATACGTGAGAAGGATCAAAATTTAATTTATAAATCAGTTTATCTTTCAAAGCAAACTAAGCAAAATTCTGTTGAATTTTAAGCCTTAGTGGTTGGCAATTTTTCGCAAGTCATTTAAGGATCTGAGAATTTTCTCAAGAAGCTTTAAGTTGGAATTTTTTATGTCGTGAGCCATGCCTAGTTTCCCGGTATATAGCAAAGCATTTCTTGTTTTTACAGTCTAGTAACAAGGTAAAGATCCTGGTTTTGCAGACGTTTTAGCTTATGCTTCAAAATTTTAGAAGCAGTTATTAATGCAGCTCAGAAATATTCAATGGAATGCGGGAATGACGTTTTCACTGTCACAAGCCTCTCGATCTTGACGTTTTATATAGTAACTTAATATTCGGGAGTCTTTAAATATCTGGGAACCATTTTAGATGAAAAGTTGGCGTTGAATTCTCAGATGGAAGAAATGAAACTAAAAGTAAATAATCATCTGAATGTAAATAAATAACTAGTAGGAGTCCATTGAGGTTGTGTGACTTACGTGTTACTTACAAAATGCTAATTTTGGGTATTAGAGAAATGTGAAATATCGCAATAACAAAGAATTTTATCAGTTTCAGTGCATGTTCTATTTTTATGATATTGCCGAAATTTATTTTTTTTAATTGTTTCAAATATACGATGAAATCTCGGTATACTTCTGCTTTGAAATACGTCCAACTTGGTATACGTACTGTTGAACGGGAAACGTTTTGTTTCATATACGTTATTCGTTTGGAATATGACCAGAGTTCGATGAGTCACATTTGCGCTCACTTTACTTATTTACCTGGTAGAGACGTTTTTAATTTTTCAAGCCGAAAAACTGAAGAAATCCGCTATACCCTCGCAAGAATTCGAACTCCGGTTTTCCCGCATACGCGCCGAGCGTACTTCCAGTTACACTACAAAAGTATGCGGAAAGGTGGGAGAAAATACCTTATACATTTGTCTCGAAAGAGATTATAAGAGAGGAAAAACCCTCTTTTGAAACAATGCTACTACTGTCTATGAGCGTCAGTGCACCTTATAAGGTATTTTCTCCCTCTTTTCTGCATGCCATCGTGGTGTAACGGTAGCACACTCGGCGCGTATTCGAGAGCTCAAAGTTCGAGTTCCGGGGAACGCATTGTACATTTTTCAGTGGCGCCCGAACTAAAAGGTGTTGGATGATGATTTTTTACCACCAGGATATGGCGACTGGGTCCTCTAGTCTCCAATCGCCCTTTAAAAGGGGGAGTATATAAGGTATTTTCTCTCTTCTTTCTGTGTGCCTTCGTACCGTAACGGTAGCACACTCGTCGCGTATTCAAGAGGACCAAATTCGAGTTCTGGCGGGGCCCATCTCCGGCTTCAAAAAATCCTAATGACTGTACAACCTGTTGCTGCTGTTCAATAAACAACCCACCGTATAACTCTGGATTTTCAAGCGATTTTGTGTTTTTTTTTCACATAATTTTGTAAATTCATTAACGATGAGTTTTAGGAAAGTTAATGATAAGCAATAAAGAAAGCTGTTAGGCTGATCATGGAGATGAAAAAAGAGATTATTGAAAAGTATGAAAATGGCAGGAGTATCAGGGACTTGGCTATTGCATCGTATGTCGAGTACGATAGGATTTACGACTGTGAAAAAAATGATTATTAAATCCGCCAACGTTGCGAAGGGAATGAAATTGATTACCAGAATGAGACTAGAAAAAAAGAGCATGTTGAAAAATTGCTTTTGATCTGGTTATCAGAAAAATATTTATTACATTATCCTGTGCAGTGCTTCATTTTATGTAATGTATATATTTCATCGAATGTATTTGTATTTTGGCATTAAACTGTGTTTTAATAATAAAAATAGGTTTTTTTATGAGAATGAATTAGTTATTTTCCTTTTATTTCTTATTGAAGCAGTTCATTTAGTTATACGTACGAGGGTCTGGAACAGATTTATGACGTACATCGAAGAATCGCTGTATTTATTGGGTTGGCAACTAAGTAATTGCGGATTTTTTTTAGAAAATCAAAGACAATTTTTTCGTGGAACTACACTCACGTTTGTGAAAATTGCAACACCATGAAGGACTTATGCGAGTGAGCTGAAATTTTCAGGAAATGCAAAGTAGCGCATGATATGCAAATGATTAGAATTGCAAATCCGTAGCGCATGCGTATGCTGAGCAGCGCCCTCTGAACGGCTGATGGATCCGAATAAATAGACGGCTGTAGCGAGGCGTGTATGGTTATCGGTGGTTATCTGCTAGTGGTAAACGTTAACTCAATCTGTACTTATGCCTCGTCGACGAAAGAGAGCGAGATTTGAACAACTTACAGAGTTTGAACGAGGGAGAATCATCGGCCTTCGTGAAGCTGGATTGTCGTATCGTGCAGTAGCCTCTCGTGTGCAGCGTAACAGCAGCACAGTGATGCG
>KK118872.1:807072-855488 GCA_000611955.2 Stegodyphus mimosarum
AGTTATCAGTCGTTTTAAAAATGGATCATTTTCATTACGTTTCTTTAGCAAATCGCAGCTGTTAATGCGTTGCGTTAAATGCGTTTCTTTCAGTTCGCGAGGAACCCATGTATCGAGTTTTTGAACATAGCCAAGTTGTTTTAAGTGATTTTCAATGCATGTATGTGATACATGAAGCTTCTCTGCAATCTCACGTGTTGTACTGAGACGATCCGAATCTATTATTGCTTTGATTAGGTCGTCATCAACTTCAACTGGACGACCAGAGCGTTTTTTATCTTTGAATGAAAAATGACCAGAACGAAATTTGTCAAACCAATTTTGACACTGCCGTTCTTTTAAGGATTCGTCACCATAAACAGCACATAACTTTTTATGAGCTTGCGATGCGTTTTTCCCTTTGCGGAAATAAAATAGCAAAATATGACGAAAATGTTCCTTTTGATTTTCCATTTTTCAACGAACGCCAAACGAAAACTACGCAACCGATCAAAAAACTTTTTTTACTGATTCACAGCTGAATTGCCAACTATCAAATAACAAAATGTGTTTTACATTTGTACTACGTTTGCAAACCTAAAAATTCAACTGAAGCCATCTATGAGTGAAATCCGCAATTACTTAGTTGCCAACCCAATAGTATGTATTTAGCCTTTAATTTTCAATCTTTCATTAAAAGAATTTCGTTTCTAGATAGAAATAAACTTTATTCTTCTTCTGCTAGCTGTCTAGGATCAACATTTTAAATATGAGTTCGTTTCCTTCTTTTACTTTTACTGGAAGCATTTAAGGAGAGTTGGTATTTATTTTAGAAATAATCATGGAAGCGGTGCAAGGATGCGATTGTTGAAAAACCAAACATTTTATTAACAAAGCTTTTATCGTTAAGAAGTATAAAATTTTATTCAGAAGTATATTTTACTTCACTCTCTTCAGATTACTTCTTATGAATTAGTAATATACTTTTTTAATTTGAAAGTAAATTAAAATTACCGCGTATTTGGCAACATCTGATATCATAATTTCATTATTTTTTTCGGGATGATTGCAGTTCAGCATTTTTAATTGCTAAGCTTTCGTAGACACACAGAAGATAAATAAAATAATTTTACATTTCTTAAGAAGTTAAATAACTAATAAGTACTGGTAAAGTTTTAGTTTTTTCCCTACGAAATTAAAATAAATATGTAAGAACTAAACTATTAACAATGATGGTGTAAATAGAAATATGTTAACTCTTAACTGAAATTATTGCCATTATTTTCAGTGTCTGATTTTCTACTCTTGTTTACTGTACGTTAGGCTATATGTCATGGTTATAGGTTCACTATGGATATAATTAATGATTTATGCGTGTTGAAATATCTGCTAAGTTACAAGCCTCTGTTGTGTAATACACTTGTTTGATATGCGCTTTTTATATTTAAATTTAATAACACAGGATTTCGATTATTTGTTTCTAAATTCAAAATAACAATCAATAAAGATTTATCCTTGGTGGTTGAAAGCATTCTGAATAGAATTAGGTGAATTAAAAATGGAATTAGTTCAGAAACAAATCTTAGCTAAGTTTTTTTTACACAGTAAATAAATAGCAAATTTGAAAAATAATTTTTATTGCACGATAGATAAAGGTTTTCGTAACTGCTGACGTTTGCATTATGTATATAATTTGTTAATGGCATTTGTATGTAATAATAATTTGTTTATCATTACTTGTCAAACGTCTTATTTTAACAATTGTGGCAACACTGCATTTTAAACGTTTCAGTTATTGAGTATGCGGACTGTTTCCAGCATAACGTAACAGAAAGTGCTAAGAACTCTGCTGATACTTTAAACGAATGATAAAAAATAAATATATTTCATATCGACGTGCTTAACAACTGAGACTTACTCTAACACCAATATTTAACATTTTATAGCAAATCTTCCTTGTTAATAATTTGTGCAAAGAATCTCCTGGTGGACTAATTTTGTTTTCTAAAACTCAAGTGCTGCAATAATTCTCAAGATAGAGTTATTTGATTCTAGATTCTGTATACGTTTCAGATTCATATCTGTTAACTTAAGGCTCTAAAACTTTGCCTTTGGAATCATAAATGCGTCTGTTTCTGCCAGTAATAGTTATCGGATGAGTAAATAATTTTCTACTAAAATGTATTAGTTAACTGTAATGAGTAGAATTTTTATGTTAAGGGGACGTAGAAAGTTCTATCAGTAAAAGGTAATGACAATTCCAGGAAGAGTCAAAGATAAGAAACCTATCTTTTTGGTCGAACATCCCGGATAAGTTTTTATCTTGTTCTAACATCTGTAAACAGCCAACCGGATGCAGTATCGCGCACAAAAAGTTTTTACTTACATTGATGCTCTGTTGACTTATGTCTGTCAGCGCTAATTTAATACGCTGGCAAGTAATTTCAGAACTTTTCTGGTCATTCTAGTCACTTTATCCCTTCGTTGGTACGGTATTTAATCCTGATTTGCCATCGATTAATAAAGTTTCTTGAATGGCTAATGAGAAATATGGTAATTTGCTACATTTCTGGAAACCATTGTTGAAGCTGCAAGTTCTTCCCATAGCGCTCTCGTACATATTGTGATTGTAGATAGATTATCCATTCTTTATAAACGAGCTTTGTCGTTTGCATTTATAGATTTAAAGTGCCATTCTGTTGATTTACGCAAGTTATTTTAGACTGTTAATCCTAATAAATAAATTTGTTTTATGAAACTAAGCCTCTTGTGCTACGATCCACAGCGATTTAGCATGTTTTATATAATAAAACAAACGACTAATAGCATGTATTTTGAACTTTTTTAAATTTAAAGCCAATGAAATAGTATTTTTCTCTAACCCCACTACTGGCCAAGTGATTACAAAATCCCCGAATACTATTAGTTCGATCCCAGGTGAACGGACTAGGTGCCTGATTGGTTGTGGAATACGAGCCAGTTTTTCTTAGATTTCCACGAGCGCATTCCTTCCTTTAGGTAAATAGCCCTCATATATTTTGACATATTTAAATAACCTAACCTAGTATTCATGCTTTGCTATTTTTAGCCCAAAGGAACAATTTGCTTAGAAGGGCTGTTAATTTTGTTTTGGCACACCATAAAATAGTGTTTCACTTTTCAAATTGCTTCCACCAAATATTAGAGCCCTGTATAATATTAAAAAAATTAAATAAGGAAGAATCGGCATGAATATATGTATGTTTCTCGCATTGTGAAAAACAACGGTACCTAGAGACGTCAAATTTTGAGTAACGTAGCTCTCCACTTGAATATGGGCATCTGGAAGCCCTAATTTGGAATTTGTTTTATTGTCTATTTTATATTTTTTAAGACTTTAACGAATTTTTATTAACAAACTCAACGATTTCAAACGAGCAATGGCAACATTGCGCGGGGAAAAAACATTTTTATTTCCAGCGCGCGAGACTGTTTATCGAAAATTCTAAAGACATGCTGATTTTAAAATTATTTTGCGATATTGCTGTTGACTTGAATTTTATGGTTTAAGTGCGAAGAACAGGATGTTTAATGAATAAAGGTAACACGTAAAAAGTTAAAAAAAGTCCCTTTGAGCGTAATATAAAATCTGAAAACTTTCAGATTTTTACTTATTTGTATATTGTATTAGGAAATACATTTATTATTTTTATTAGGAAATAAGTTGTCATTATTTTCAGCTGATAATGGTAGCTAACTGAATGCCCTGTAAGATAAATGTTTTTTCAAATTTATCATACATAATACTATAATGAGGACATATGCTTAGATAATTTTAAGCCTGTTACTTAGATAGAAAATATTTGTGAAATGAATATTTGAAAAAATTTAATTTAAGAAAAGAAGAAGAGAATTCTTTGTAATGCATGACGTTGCTTTTAAGATGATATTTTATTAGTAGTAGGAAAAAACAAATCTACGAAAATACACAAGAATTCAACAGTTTCTTTTGGGTTATAATGTCTACACTCAATTCAGTATTGTATTATTTTCTATACAGTAGTTAACCACCATTCTCCGACTGGATAAAATTACCAACTTAATAGTATGACCCCAGTACGAATCCAAGGGAACAAGTTGATTATAAAGATGTTTTCGTAGTCTTTCTTTGCTTAGCAAAAGTGCGTACCAGTTTTTTTGTATAAATTACGCCTCAAAGGCATTTCTTTAAGCGTAGCATTCGTATGTTGCACTATGATAAATTAATAAAGTAAATGAGAAATTCGCAACTTTTTTTTTCTCTTCTTATCAACGCAGGATTTAATACTGTGTTGTTTCTTTATTTGTGTTAACATAATTTGTAGTAACATTATTTTAAAGATAAATAGATCTTCAAAACAGTGCGTTTAATTTTAGTGGTTGGCTACACAGGGGATGGGTCCTAGAGCGCGTAGTATAGGCGGGAGCATTTTAAAGACCATTCATATCTCCACTTTTCTATCGTTCCTACTACTGTCGTCTTTGAGTGCCAGGACTGGTGATCCTGGTTGCCCAGTGTAGCCGTGGTTTAGAGAATTACTGCTTAAACTTTTCCATCTTGGAATTGGGACCCCCGGAATGGTAGCATGGTTAGATACCTCATACTCTTTATGGGGGCTTTGACTGGAGGCCCACATCCCGCCTAATGCGGAGGTTCTCAGCTGGGCTGTGTCCGTGTAGTGCTTGACACCGGGATAGCGGAACACGTACACACGTACAGAAGTACATTACAATCCCTTAGGGATAAGTTTCTCCCTGGGATCGAATACAGTGGCTTATAATATTCTGACAGTCTCGACTCTGGGAGCCGTAAAATACTGGTGACATCTGGCATCTACCAGAAGTAAGCAGGTGTATACCATTCATTCTCTATTATTCAGAGATTACTGAAGAATTTAAGTAAGTTACATGGCCATACAAACGCTAGATGGTGAAACAATAGCTACTTTTTTGCAGACAGAGTCTGCAAGAAATATGTTGCAATACCAGAACATGATAAAGGAACATAAAATACAAAACACAGATATAAAATATAAATATAAACATAAATAAAATCCATATAAACAATGTATAAAAACAAATATATATACATATATAATTCTGCACATCATAAAATACTATACAGTTGTATACATAAACAAATACTAGGCAGTTGTATACGGAAGACCAAAGTTTGTTCATAGTTCAATACACTTTATGTGTTAAACAGGTTCCTCCGCGTTCACCAGTTGTGTTTTCACTGAGTCACACACACACATACTGCGCATAGATGAGATCGTACTAGGTGATAATTACAAATTTTGCACAGAGAGATGCTTGCTGAGTGAGCCTGACAGATTTTCTGTACTATGACTGATACTGAATCCGGAATTTTGCAGAATTTGGTGACTGCTGCCCGATTTGTAACCAGAATACGTTTGTATGCTACCATGTTGTTTGGGTTACTTGGAGATGGTCGTAGATACAAAGAGATGGTAAGAGGTATACATCTAATGGTCAAGGTTTCCCTCTTGGTTGCAAACAGAGACGTCAGTATTGGTGATGCCATGTCTTTTGAAATAAATTGGAAAAGGGCCATGATTGGTGATAAAATGTATGATGTATGAGTTGTGGAATGGAGATGTGGCGATCACAGCAGACATTAAGAATGAAAGAGTGAACGCTGTCCCAGAAGATAGTGGCGTTTGCCACCCAAGTAGGTAGCACGATAGCCAGATACGGTTTCAATAAGCTCCACACCCTTCGTGGTCACCGTGCCTTCGGGAGTGGTGACCTTGAAAAGCCGATCCAGTGTTACGTATTATTATAAAATTCAAATTTAAAAGTCTGGCTGCTGTGAAGTGGTATCTCAGGGCTGTTGCGGGAAATGAAATTATTGAATTCCTCTTTGAAGAACTATTAATGCATGCCCACATTCCGTGTAATACGGAGGTAAAGAGCTAAGCCTGTGTAATACCTAAAGACGGAGCACACGTATGATAATTATTTTTTCTTAGAAAGAGTCATAAAAGACGGGATACTTGTTAGCTTCCATTCTAAGCCAACTCACTTCTTACCTACAGGAAACATTTCGTATCCTTTCGTCAGATGGCGTTTATGTGATTCCAAAAGAATCATCTAGACAGTATTTCAGTTTTAGTATTGGTAGGAATTTTAATGTGATTGTTATTGTTCTGCTATTAGCTGTTTTTTTTTCTACTGCTTAAGGAAAATATAAACATTCGTCATTTGAGATTTAAAAAAAATCATTCCTTTACTTTGCATATTAACTTCCTACGCCTTAATAATGGTGAAATATACGAGGAAAGAAACGTACAAAATTATTTTCAATTGATATTTGCAGTCGGTAATGATCACGGAAAAAGCGATCAACTTCAGGAAAAATCTATCATTCGTGGCTTTCCTTATGTAAACCTTTCGTTACGATTTGTCATACTCGAGGTAAAGGTCGTAATGCTAAGGTCAAGATCAGGGCCATAGTAAGATTCATAGCACTTAACTAATTGAAAAAGCACATAAATCTGATAAGTAGCATCTGTGTGCGTATTTCAGAAACCAAAATCCATTTTTTTTCATTTTTTCAAATGCTAAATGAAATGGTTTTAATACATTTTTTTAGTACACGTGTATTTAAATTCACGTATGCTATTCAGAAATGTTCTAAAAGCCTTGATAATATCAAGGTACCAAGGCACGTTTTGTAAATCAAGTGAATCATGAAATTTGTATATCGAATTTAAAGAAGAGAAATATTATAATTTTTCATCCTTATTTGCTGACAAATAGACAGGTAAAATAGGCACATGTCTTATTTTGCTCCCGTTACGTTTCTTTGCCCGCCAGGCAAAAAATCAAGTTTAGGTGGGAGAAAAAGATATACAGGCAGAAGACGATTTCGTATTTCAGAGGCCAAAAAAAAATGCTCCATATTTTTTATACAAATTTGAAGGGCCGGGTAAAAAAAAGGAAACAAAAAGATAAATAAATAAAAAGCTTGTGTTAAACGGTATCACTGTTTGCTTATTTCAGTTGTTTAGGAGTTACGATTACAGTAAATTGGTTTCGTGGCTTAGAGAATTTAAATAATATGTCTAATGCAATGAAATTTCACTTTTATAAGTTAAATCTGACATTTTTTAAAACAAACTTGGAAAAACGTTTTACTTTTCAGAGTAACTGAAACATATACTTTAGACATAATATAACATAGCTAGTGTATAGGCTTTTATGCAAATGCTTTGTACATAAACTGCAAATGCAAATGTAATATATAACTAAGCTATAATTCGTCACTGTTTTTTGTGATTTAAAGATCTCGTAGTGTTTAGTCGGGCCGTATTTTAATTAATTCGCAACTAATCTGTAATCGCATTATTTTTTATTCTGTAAATTGTTTTAAGCGCTGATATTTGTTTTAAGCACTGATAAGGAAAAGTGCTATTTGACATTCCTTATAATAATGGTTGTAGTGAATGCGATATTTATTTTAAAATTTTTAATGAAATTTGAAAAACACTTAGTAAATTACGTGGCATATATTTCTCAAACTGCACAAAAATGATACTTTTAAAATACACAGATACACAAAAATCATACACTGCTTGGAGTGGTACTGTCTGGTACTAATCGGGCGTGTTAAACATAAGAAAAAAAAAAGGTGCAAGATGTTTGTCGCGTAGAAACTCCAAGTTAACATTTACGGAACGCACGGTATAAAAGACTGGCAAATGCAACTCTAGTGGTAGATGACATAAAAGACGTCCCCGGTAGCAATTTTGTGTGCTCCATGGAGATATTTCAAATGTGTAATTGTTACCCATACGGAGTTGCAAAGATTTTAATTATTTGATGTCCAAGTTTAACTTATTTTAATTTCCATTAAAAACAAACATTAATAACGCACCAGAAAATCTATAGATGTATCTAATTGATTTACAATATGATATAAATCTTATTAAAGGTTATTAACTGTTATTCGTATTGGCAAAAAATAAGTAAGGTCAGTTGTGAGTATTGGCATTAAGAATATTCGCTTTGTTTGGAAATTCATTTATATGTTAACAGCATTTACACTGGTGTGCAAAAATTAAGGACGAGACGGTTTTCTCAATATAACTTTGTAAAAAAGCTTTTCAAATCAACACATTTAACACCGTAAGATCCCCAATACGTAAGGACATGAGTAATGTAAGCAACACTTACTAAAAGAGAAATCAGAGGGATAAAAAGAAGCTTTATTGAAAAAGTAGCATGGAGCGCAATGCGACTGAAGGCCGAAACATCCCTGTGATGGGTGTCCAGCAAGAAACATCCGGTCTTTAATAGGGGATATGATCTCCCCTGACTGCTAGGCAGGTTTCACATCATTTGTGCATGCTGGATATGCGGTTGTTAATGAGCTGTTGAGACACTGCTGCTCGTTCCTCTTGTAGCACCAATCGCAGTTTCGAAATCGTTACTGGCGATAAGTTACGTGCTGCCACGGGTCTCCCTAGTAAGTTCCGTACATGCTTGACGGGATTTAGATCCAGAGACCTTGCCGACCAATCCATGTGTTCAATATCTTCACTCTCCAACAGCTCTTCGACAGTAACTGTGCGATGAGGTGGAGCGTTGTCGTCCATGAAGAGGAACTGAGGACCCATAGCCCTTGTGAAAAGACGCATGTAAGGAAGAAGAACCTCGTTACAATAGCAGTCCCAGGTGACGAACCTCCTTGGGAGATATGAAGGTCGGTCCTGCTACCAAGCATTATGTCTGCTTGAACGAGATCCCCGCGATCTCCAAAACAGTCCTCTTTGATGATGTTGAAGGGGTTATTGCGTGTTCTCCGCTCTGTCCAGATGTGTATGTGTCTAGAATCGCAAATCAGACTAAATCTGCTCTCATCTGTAAAGAGTACTCGTCCCCATTCATTGTCTCTCCAATTCCGGCGTTCCCGGCACCACAGAGAACGCCTTCTCCGATGGGCAGGCGTTAGAGGTACACACCGTACAGGGCGTCGTGCAAACAGACCACCACCGTGCAGTCTTCTGGCCACGGTAAAACGCGATATCGGTCGTCCAGTCGCCTGTGTCGTGTGTCTAGCGATTTCTCCCGCTGTCTGCCGCCTGTTTCTTCTGGCCTGTAAGGCAATATACCGGTCATCTGCGGGTGTGGTTCCTCGTGGACGACTACTACTAAACCGCCGGATAGCTGTTCCTGTAGTTTGAAATTGTCTCCAAAGTCGTGAAACGATGCTGTGAGCAATTCCGAACTCTGCAGCCACACTTGTCACACTGCGGCCTTCCTCCAACTTCCCAATGATTCGACCTCGGGTAAAAGCATCCAGATGTCGTCTAACAGATTGATTATTCGCCATTTCTCGCTGAGGCAGCAACTCGGTGTGATTTTAACTGCTATACGGCGTGCAATCTCTTTGCCAGAAATACTGATCTTACTCCGATAACATGCTTTATACTACTCAGACACTCCCCCATTACGTCTACCTGTATATCTGCGCATGTGCTACAGTACATCACCTTACTTAATCTCCTGATTGGACTTTCTGTCCGCTCTGCATCTTCGTTCAGCTGATATGCTAATATTTCGACTTCGTCCTTAATTTTTGCACACCAGTGTATGTATCACTGAAAATTAATCAGAAAACAGGGTTCGTACGGTCCTTAAAAGTCCTTAGGGTTTTTAGAGTCGATTTTTGGTCCTTAAAAGTCCTTAATTTCGGCCAAAATCGGAAGAAGGTCCTTAATTTTAATCATCTGAAATTTTTGGTCTGTTTTTACGACTGCGATTTTGAGTGTGAATTATCATTTTGGAGTAATATTTTTTGCGATTCACTGACAAATATGGATATCTTTTGTATGGGTAAACGGGTTCATGGATTATAGATTATTCCTACTTCTAATATAAGTGGTGGGATACTCGAGTTTCTGAGCAAGAAGTGAAATGTAAGCATTTCGAAATTATTTCATTTTTTTTAAAGAAAAGCTCTTAAAGAACTTTGAAGACGCGAATTCTTCTCTTAATCGGTTCTAAATTTGGCGAGTTATCAACATTTTGGCGATTTTAAAATCAGTTTCTATAAAAAATTTTTAATACCGAGATCCGAGAATTTTTCGACGATTTTTTTAAAAAATATGGTAACATTGATAAATTTTATTAAAATAATGGTAACATATTGAAATTATATTTAAAAAACAACATTAAAGTAAAATATTTTCATTTTTTGCTGTCATATTATAAAGTTCCATATTGGCCACTTATTATACAATGTTTTTTATCTGAAAAATAAACAAGATATAATGCTTAAAGCACAGTTTGCGAACCAGTTCTTAGAAAAAGCAAAATAAGCTATGTAGTTAATTTAAAATGTCTTCTTTTTTATTTTTTCATGGTAAAAGTCTTTCCCATGTAATTGTTTTAGAATATTCAGAATTCTCAGAATATGCATTAGTTTTCTCTATAAAATTAATTTTACACTTCCCCCCCTCTGATTTTTTTCCCAAAATATTTCTAGTTTTTAGCTGTTACAGAGTTGGTAGAAGTAATTTTTCTTTAGGTTTTTAGACATTGTAGCTTAGACAGTTTCACTTGGAACGTTTAAAAGGATTTCAAGGCAAGATACGATTCTAGAAGATTCCAGAAAAATGTGACAAAAGGAAAAATGTCTCCACGTAACGGTATATATTTTACAGGAAGTTTGCGATGAATTTCTAACTTTTTGGAGAACATCTCTAAGAGCAAGAGCAATGAAAACATAATATTTGAATGTTTTACCTCTGTTACTAGTACCTCTTTCTTAACATTTTTATCTTCCCTTTATTTTTGCTACCTTTCCCTAGCCACAGGCATAGAAAATATCACAAATGCTTCTAGTCTTAACACATGGGCAGGCATTATAGAAAGGAATTTTTTTGTTAGTAGAGCAATTGAAAACTGACAATTTAAAAGATTCAGCTACTATGTCTTAATGCATCATACGCAGGGCTGGCGCTAGGTATTTCCGCTTTTGATACAATCTATGTGGATCCTAAATTCTGCTTCCAATACCTGCTCTAAATTCTAAAAGTTTTGAAATTTCTAGATTTTGTTGCTCGGTGTGTCACTAAATCTGCCAGCTCTATAAACCGGCCCTTACCATATATATTTCATATTACTAAAGAAATAAAATTAACAGATTTTTCTATACATTCTAAATGCATTTATTTTTTTTGAATAACAGAAATCTTTAATTAAATCCATAAATTCTTAAAGGAAACGTGTTGAAGAAAGGAACAATGCATGAAAAGAAAGAAAATTAATTTTCAAAGATAGGTACAGTTATTAATATGTAAATACCCAGTTGGTTATAATTTCAGCCTTTACTATAATTTTCCATCTTTATTTCTTTACCAGATGCAAATCACTTAAACAGTTTTTATATTTAGATTTTTGGAGTGTGTGTAAGACAGGGTGTGCTTCTGACCTCCGCTTGCTCGCTGCATTAGTTCCTGCCAGCTCTGATAATTTGTAATTATTCGTCTTTGCATTATCGCTGCAGACATTTGAATTTGTTAAGACGATAGAGTTATTGAGCCAGTTTAAATTAAAATTAAATTGTATGGTCTTTGACCACTAGCCCACATTTTTAGTTTGACTCTTCTTGTTTAATTACATCACCACGAGCTGTAATTGATTTTCTTAGCATAAGAACATGCCTTTATGTTCTAAGTTCTTTTTAAATAAGCCAAACCTTTGTAATTACTTTCAGACATAGCGATAATTTGCTTCAAGTCTATCGGGGGTTTTAGGATTATTCTTCAGATCTTCTATCAGATCAAGTAAACACTCCTAGGTACATTGTGGAGAGGTTGACAGGTTAAAAGGTAAAGCGCACAGTAAGAACATTGGTTTGTGTATTGAGACAAATTTCTAATTGTTAGAAAATGCGCTGAAAGAGAAGGAAATCGATATAAATTAGGCAAAATGTCTGGGAAGGCTTCAAACTAAAACGACGCATAAATATTTTGTTGAGTGTTGTTGCTAGCTTTCAATATGTAATCATCCTAATGTCGTTTAAGAATCAATTACACGTATTTTAAACTATGAAATTTTATTAGATTGTCATTTTAATAAAATTTTTAATAATATTGTTAAAAAATAAATCAAATTTAATAGTGGCCATGTATATTCATAATGACTAACGTTATCTGACTACCTAATTTAATTATTTATAACTAGCTGTTTACCCTTCAGAATTAAAGCGAGTTATTGCCTTTCATTAATCCTTACCGTGGTCACAAGATAAAACACAGAAATGTAAAAATTCATCTAAAACATATTCTTTGCGACTAGTGAGACTTAAAATAACACAAAACAGTTACGACACTAATTGCATCAGACAGAGTTCAACTAACTTTAACTTACCATCTACATCAGGCCTTTCAGGTTTGTTCTGATCAGCAGGTCTCTTTCTCTAGGCATGCAGCAGCAGTGACAACAGACAATCTTTAGTTATGAATCATGCTGATTATGATTTGACTTCTCGTTTTAATCTATGCCGCTTGACATAAAAATCTATCTGCTATTCACTAAACCTCTAGACTGAGCAACTATGTGACAAAATGAGACATAAAAATAATCAACATAAAGCTAACTGTTAGTAATACGTAAATATAATGTCTTATTTTCTTTCAAATATGTCCAACTATTACAAGTGTAAAATATTTAATGGTACTTGATAAATTTCATAAAGTTTGTTTTAGTCTCAAACTTATTAAGAATTATGTTATTTTGTCACGTTTAATAATAATGCATCCTGCTTACGGGTCTATTTTATGTTTAGGATGATATTACAAAACTGAAGTTCAGGCATAGATAATATTTTTAACTGAATTTATTCAGTTCCCATTTGCTCATAGGTCCTTAACTGTTTTCATTAATGCTCCTTAAAAGTCCTTAAAAGTACTTAATTTCAAATCCGTTTTGAAGATATTTCTAGTAATTTCTCTAAGGCTTTATCAGAATATATATCAGTTATAACTTTATCAGAATAGAAACGCCATTCAAGTGTCAGGCTGTAGAAAGAAACAGAGAATTTTATAATTATTTACATACAAACATATGTATTTTTGTTTACACAGCGGATAAAAATTTAACATGCATACTATTGATTCTATGCCGTTATCATGTATTCTCAAGTTTTATCCTACTTAGTAAATTTTCTCTGGAAATTCAGAAGTTTTCGTATCTTTTATTATTTTAGTACAAAGTGAAGTAAATTATTTAATGATTAATTAAATGTGTTAGAATTGTTTGAAAGAAATGTCAGTCTAAAATTTAATATTTAACCCTCAGTATATTTGAATCACAAAGTGTAACCAACAAAAATATCTTATGGGTATCAAATTTTAGATTTGAAATAAGAAACAAATATATAGTTGACTATTTTGTCCTTTGTGGTATAATTATTATTAGTATTTTCGTACGTTTTGACAAATATTTAACAAGCGAAATTTAAAATTTGTTTAAAATATTTTTATGTCAATAAAATTTTTCATTTGTGTGGGGGGGAGGGAAATCTGTCCCGTCAGCTGTTTTCAGATCGTGCAGGCGGCCCGCATGCAATTTGACTTTGAGACCATTGCCTTAACGGATGTCCAACGTTTTATACTGCAACTAATTCTGGATGCAATTAATTTCTTTCTGCAGGCCCTTAGTAACTATTCATTGCGTTTTGAAAACGGCTCATTGAGCTGAATATGGCCGTTATCTTCAATTACAGAGTTCGTCATTTGCACTGATGTTATCTTTTAGTTTCTATATCATGATTATGCATGATGCATGATGTATGATTTGTCTCTTAGCATAAGACTAGGCATAAAACTTTCTTCTTCAATATTCTTGTATAAAGGTGAGTCTAGGGAAGTGAATAGGTGTGCATAGTCCTTACAAGGTAATGCAAAATTCAAAAAAAAAAAAAAAAAATAGCAAAGACACCGAGGTTTCAATTTTTTGGTATGTCTGAATAAATTGTGCATAATGTAGCAGCTAATAAAATATCGTAACTACAGTATTATCACAACTAAATAAAAAATATTGCAGCTATTGCTGATAACATCAGTTGCGGTAAGTTTTTAAAGACTTTCTGCAGTCTTAACATGGGGATATCAAACGTATTTGTTATAAAGACACCCGTGCTAAAAAGGGATGGTATAAAGACACCCGTGCTAAAAAGGGATGGACGATAATTCGTTCCTACCTGGAATTAGCTACTGAGTTCCCTCCTCCTCAGTCGCCCTTTAAGTGGGAGAATGTAAGGAATATTTCCTTCCTTTCCACGTAAATTCATGGTATAACTGGAAGCAGATTCGGACAGCAATTGGAAGGTCTGGAATTTGAATCCCGGCGAAGGCATTGCAGACTTTTTACGTTTCCTGCTCCGACAAATTCTTAATAGATTCTGCATATTTATTAGGAAGGTGCTAATGAAATTTAATATTTCGAACACAGAGTTAAAACTCTTAGACCTTAAAGCTCATTTTTCATTATAATTTGATAAAAAAAATTTTGACTAAATGTTCGAATTGCTTAAAATTTTTCAGAGACAAGGTCAAATCAAGCGTGTAAGGGTGGCTAGATTATTACAGAAATTAACTAAGACAATCGTTAAAAATGAACTGTAAATTCTCTCAAGGAAAACGTTAGACTGTGTCATTCACAGGTAGAGGGTGATGTTAGTGATATAAGTGTAATGAAATTGCTCCAATCGATTTTTTTTAATGAAAGCTCCTACTCGACGTCAAAAAACTGATCTTTCCAAAGTTTTGAGTTAAAACATTTAAAGGTTTATTTAGGTTAGGATTTAAAAAAATTCGTAAGGGGAAAAGAAATGATGTTGCCAGCATATGAGCTCACCACCCCACTTCCCTGTCTTAAATTGCAACGAGCTTTAGATAAAGAATCACTTCTGATCGATCGTTTGTGAACAAAATCTGATTAATTTGTTGGTCCAATAAATAGAAAGGTTTATTATACGAAGTTTCGAATTATATTTTTAGATGTAATTGTCCATGCGTAAAACCTGGTTATTCTAAATGAATACCAACATAATCAAATGTTTATCACTTTATTTTTAAATTAAAAATTGTATTTTATTAGGCAGTTGAATAATATATAATTTAATTTGATTTGAAATAAAGAAAATTAAGTGTTCATTTTTAAAATAAATACTTTAAAATGAATAGCAAACTTTAATTTTCCTCTATATTATTTTCATCGTATCAATAAATCTAAATATATTTTGATAGTAGTAAAAAATGCCCGCTATTATTCTCCGGTGCCTCAAAAAGGCTCTCTAAGTTTTCAATTTACATTATAATACATTTTTTCACAAAACTGTGTTCAGAGCTTCAAGTAAAATATCACTTCCGGTTTATTAATTTTAGCCAAAATCTAATATGTTGTTTGTTCTCTTTGACATAAAGGCCTTAAATACTACATTTGAAAATTTTGAAGTATATTTTAAAATACTTTTAAATTAAAAATTGGCATGAGCTTTAAGTAAAGTACTGCTTCCGGTTGTCTATTAAAATTTATCCTGGGTTTCGAGTAAAGTGCTACTTCTCGTTTTTTCAATTTTATCCAATATCTAATCATTTCTTTATTATAAATGCAAAATGCTTAAGTACGAAGAACAGAAATTTTTAGATGTTTCATATAAGATTTATTGTGGATTAAAAAAATCGTCGTCAGGCACATAGACAGACACACATCGTTGTAATAATAGTAAAAGGTGTTGTAGGTACCCTAATTCGCACGTATTCACTGAAAGATTATTGTCGAATTTTCGGACCGAATACTTACCGAACCTCCCTTGCCAATGTATATTGATTGGCGGGAGGTTGAAAAATAAAAAACGAAAGGGAAAAAAAGTGTTTTCCTAATCTTTCTCAAAATTCATGAAATTCGGAGATTTGAACATCCCATCTGTAGTAAATATTATGCAAAAATTAGTACAGAAAATCCAAAACTATTTCTTCCAATTATCTAATTCAAATGATGTCAAATTCCGGATTTGATATCAATGAAAAATATATTCTGTTGTTACAAATGCTGAAAACAGAAGTGTTTATGATATGGAAAATATTTCATTTAATGAAGCTTAGACAAAATATTGCTAGATTATCTCTTTGTCTTTCCTTCCCTTCATTTTTATCTTTACCTTAGTCATCAGGATCGTTAATCATCAAATCTCTTTCTCTTCCGTTCGTTTCAGGAAGGAAGGGAGTGTTGAAGATATTCGTCTAATCCATAATCTTATCGCACGTACGTTATTCACAGTTCTTCAGTTTTCAGCGTTTTTCAGGCCTTCATTCTAATTATACATTAATACTGCGACTCCTCTATTTTTAGCATTATATATATATATATATATATATATTCAAAAGTCAGAAGAAATTTCTAAAACGACTATGAGAACAAAGTTTAAAACCTAAGACGAAATGCGCAAAAGCTTCAGGGTTCATATATGTAATGTTTTAATGCGTAGATGAAGGAATCCGGTACTGTTCAGCGGACAAAGAAGACAATAGTTGCTATAGATAAGACTAAGTGGAACGGCATGATGACTCATTTAACACAACTGTGCTTGAAGTATCGCAGGTTATATTTTTACCCATATCAAATGATCCTTTTGCAGAGAAGATATTTTTTAATCTTAGTTGAATACAATAATTTCCGTGTATACGGGTTTACGACATCATCTTACACAGGTAAGTAGCAGCCTGGACGAGAAGCGTCTTGCCAGAAGATCATCAGCGAAAGAGAACGCTGTAATTTAAAGGAGGAAGGGAGGGAGTCAAAAGTTTCAGTTCCGAGCTAAAGAAAATTTTGGTTTATAGTTATTTTGATTGGACAAGAGGTATCTGCATCATGCGTTATGTAACATGGAAAGATCTCGAATTTGGGAGAACAGATCGATTTAGGGGTAGAGCACTAAATTTAGAATAGTCACTTTTAAGGTTGCCAATTATTTCTTAACATAGCCGTCGTATTTTGTTTTATCTTATATATATATACATATATATATATATTAGTTTAGAAAGAGTTTAGAAATTTCAAAATTAAGATTAGAAATTATTAAAGTCGTGCAATATGCTCGAAATTAATTAAATAATCAAGATACAACAATTCAATAAAAAATTAAATCTAAACTGATGATGAACAGTGTAACAACCAGAACATAAAAAAACTGGAACAAAAAGAAAACAGTTCAGTAAAAAGATATAATAAAATATGTAACAAATAGTTTAAAATTATTTGTCCCTTTTCAAGCAGCAGCGGAAAATTTCTCATCAAAGCCACGTTTCTGAATTAGTCTGGTTGATTATTATCCATGAAATAAATCAAAAGTGTCAAATAAAAAAACAACTTAAATAAATTTAAACTAAAATACGGCCATTTAAAATTTCTCATAACAATTAATAAAGAATGCAATAAAATAAAGTATCAATTTTCATTAAAAAATGTGTTCAGTCTTTATAATAACATCATCATTTTTAATAACAGAAAATGTAATCATCCGCTCCGACGAGACTTAAAACTAAAAGAACTGTATTAATAAATAGTATTCTTGATTTATATATATATAAATAACACTTAATATATAATATAAATAATATATGAAAAAATAAATACAAAATAAAAAGCAATTCAAAGCCTAAGCCAATCGCCCGCTGAAAGCAGCAGCATGTGCTAATAATAATGCAAAATAAATTAAAATAAATTAATGAGTTTAAAATCCATCCTATATTCAATTCGGAACACTGTGCTTCTGGCTTTTTATTATTGCATATGGTTTGGTCCGAATTGAATATGGGATGGATTTTAAATGCATTAATTTATTTTGGATATATATATATATATATATGTAACATGGATAATCGCCCTAGAATATCATTTATATTACTTACTTTATATATATATATATATATAAAGTAAGTAATATAAATGATATTCTAGGGCGGTGCGACGCCTGCATTACGCACTGCATTTTATTCTTGTTATAATTATTTATTTGCATTTATATTTTGTGTCATTCTGTTGTTTTATGATTATTCAAGTAGAATTAGGTTCATTTTCTTGAGTGGATTCAGTTTTTAAGGTATCTACACAGTTTTTATGCTTTGTAAATAAAATTGTAAACATTATTGCTAAGCCTAGTTTGATCAGCGACGTTGTCGACATGAAGGCAGCTGACTACATTGCTTTTTACAGCGCATTTGAAAACTGTTGCAGAGCATTAGACATTGCATTAAATGCAAAAACCAGTTTAAATGCTGAGGTGAGGGAGAAAGCAAAGAATGCTTAGTAAATTAAGACTTTTAACTGTGAAGAAATTTGAAAGCTTTGAGGTTGAAAATTGCCACCAGGTTTGCCAACGAGCATTAGCTGATTAGTTGTAGGAAACTTTATTCCTAGATTGTGAAGCCACATGTTAACCATTTTGAAAGTAAAACTTTTGAATTTAATATTGTTGTTGAATCAACTGACCCGACTTGCTCAGCTGAAGAGATTAAAAGACTGATCAAAGCGGAAGTCGGTGCAAGAAAACCAAGGGTTGCTGTAAAATGCTTTTGAGAAGAAGAAAAGAAATGATTTCAATAAACTTTATTGAATAAACCGAATTTGATTTCTACGCCTGCTAAAGGTAAAAATCCGACAGTTCTTCTAAAAAAGGTTCCATATAATATGAGGCTGAACTAGTAAATGTACTGAAAGAGCAGGAATCTAGTTGGAGTTAGGAGAAGTATGGATTGATAAGTTAGGAAAGGTATGGTATCAAACAAGGGTGAGATTTGTATTAAAGAAATTTAGAGATGGAAAGGCATGTTGTAATAGAAACGAGCGCAGCTTGTCATAAGAAATTCTGAAGTTTAAATCCTCCAGACTAAACTAAAATCTGCGTAAAATAGAATATTTTATTGGCTTACTTCGTTGTTTTAAATGTTTATCATAAAGCTATAAGGCATCTGAGAGCAGAAATTCGCCAATTTGGTTTAGGTGCTAGGGAAAACATAAAAGTTCAGAATGTAATCAGCATATTCAGATATGTGCAATTTAATAAAATAATTAAAAATGCTAGCAAAAAATTTATATTAATCATAAAGCCTTTTCTAATTGCTGTAATACACATGAGTGTTTTAAAAATATGATTATTTTTCAAACTTACTGTCGCTAATATTTCTTTTCTTTCCCTGCGTGTTGTTCGGTTAAATTCGTATAAATCTCGCCTATGGCGCTCTATTAATGGCTTTATGGCGCCCAGCCATGCGCTATAAAGTCGCCACGCAGCAATTAATTGTTTATATGGTGAATGCTGACACTGATGTTGTTCATACTTAAAAGCCCGTTGTTTCAAAGGAACATTCCTGGATTTCCGCATGTTTACAGAGTTTCTTCAATTCGATTTCTGAAATTATCAAGGCAGCCATTATTATTCGCTCAATTTCTGTATCTGTTTTCCTTGATTTAAAATATATTGATCATAACATATTTCAGTTTAGCGTTCATATTTCAGTTTCGCATTTTGATTCTATCTCCTTTTCCTGTTGTTTTTTGAAACTTTTATGAACATTGATACTGATCTTACAAAAATCACTAAGTGTTTTTCGAGTAAAAAATGTGTAACATTTGATCCGGGATATGGATTCAAATAATAAATCAAATATTTGGTTTAGTTCTCTCAATGACTCCAAAGGCTTAAAGCTGTGTGAGTTTCTCAGCACATGGCAATTTTTTTTGTTGTTAATGAAGATTGTGGATTTGCTTTCTGTGGCACGCAAGGATTTAATTATTGGTGTAGCTATAGATGGACGGAGGCTTCTTCAAAATATTCATTACTAATGTATTCCTGAGGTTGAATCTACTTTTGTTTGATTATATGATGGTTGTTTTTTAAATTTCTGTGCCATATGTGCAAAATGTTTTAAGATGTGCCTTAGAAAGTATTTTTTAACATTAAAAAGTCATTTTCTCATAAATTATTATATATAATTGGTGTCAAGTTTCTGCATAAATTATAAAGTAGACTTACCTAACTCGATGCAAAGTTGAACTTCCCTAGAGATATTTGGTAGCGTTGTTATGAAACTGCACAACTTAATTACACTGGTGTGCAAAAATTAAGCACGAAGTCGAAAAATTAGCATATCAGCTGAACGAAGAGGCAGAGCGGACAGAAAGACCAATCAGGAGATTAAGTAAGGTGATGTACGGTAGCACATGCGCAGATATGCAGGTAGACGTAATGGGGGAGTGTCTGAGTAGTATAAAGCATGTTGTCGGTGTAAGATCAGTATTTCTGGCAAAGAGATTGCACGCCGTATAGCAGTTAAAATCAATCACACCGAGTTGCTGCCTCAGCGAGAAATGGCGAATAATCAATCTGTTAGACGACATCTGGATGCTTTTACCGGAGGTGGAATCATTGGGAAGTTGGAGGAAGGCCGCAGTGTGACAGGTGTGGCTTCAGAGTTCGGAATTGCTCACAGCATCGTTTCACGACTTTGGAGGCAATTTCAAACTACAGGAACAGCTATCCGGGGGTTTAGTAGTGGTCGTCCACGAGAAACCACACCCGCAGATGACCGGTATATTGCCTTACAGGCCAGAAGAAACAGGCGGCAGACAGCGGGAGAAATCGCTAGACACACGACACAGGCGACTGGATGACCGATATCGCGTTTTACCGTGGCCAGAAGACTGCACGGTGGTGGTCTGTTTGCACGACGCCCTGTACGGTGTGTACCTTTAACGCCTGCCCATCGGAGAAGGCTTCTCACTGGTGCCGGGAACAACGGAATTGGAAAGACAATGAATGGGGACGAGTACTCTTTATAGATGAGAGCAAATTTAGTCTGAGTTGCGATTTTAGACACATACACATCTGGACAGAGCGGGGAACACGCAATAACCCCTTCAACATCATCAAAAGGGACTGTTTTGGAGGTCGCGGAGTTCTCGTTCGAGCAGACATAATGCTTGGTAGCCGGACCGACCTTCATATCTCCCAAGGAGGTTCGTCATCTGGGACTGCTATTGTAACGAGGTTCTTCTTCCTTACATGCGTCTTTTCACAAGGGCTATGGGTCCTCAGTTCCTCTTCATGGACGACAACGCTCCACCTCATCGCACAGTTACTGTCGAAGAGCTGTTGGAGAGTGAAGATATTGAGCACATGGATTGGTAGGCAAGGTCTCTGGATCTAAATCCCGTCAAGAATGTACGGAACTTACTAGAGAGACCCGTGGCAGCACGTAACTTATCGCCAGTAACGATTTCGAAACTGCGATTGGTGCTACAAGAGGAACGAGCATCAGTGTCTTAACAGCTCATTAACAACCGCATATCCAGCATGCACAAATGATGTGAAACCTGCCTAGCAGTCAGGGGAGATCATATCCCCTATTAAAGACCGGATGTTTCTTGCTGGACACCCATCACAGGGATGTTTCGTCCTTCAGTCGCATTGCGCTCCATGCTACTTTTTCAATAAAGCTTCTATTTAGCCCTCTGATTTCTCTTTTAGTAAGTGTTGCTTACATTACTCATGTCCTTACGTATTGGGGATCTTACGGTATTAAATGTGTTGATTTGGAAAGATTTTATACAAAGTTATATTGAAAAAACCGTGTCGTCCTTAACTTTTGCACACCAGTGTATTTCTGCTTCAGAACACTCCTTCACATTGAAGAAATCTCGTTTGCATAATGCTCCATAGTAGTCAATCGAGATCACTTATATGTGGTAACAGTTAAATGCAGCTAAGGAGATATCAAAGAACCAAAAACGCAGTTTCGAGACATGTTTACCAAAACTGTTATTTGCAAATAAGGCTGAAATATACGTTTAAGTCTGAGCAAAGTAAACTTAATTCTGAGAGTGAGTTTCCCAATATTATGAAGGTGCAAAATGTTTCGAAGAAGATTTATTCTTTTCGTTTTAAAATGAATTTTTTCTAAAAATATTGAAATTTGAGGAATTCAGTCGTCATCTTGGCAAGTTACTTCACCTTTTGAGGCTACAATAAATGACGTTTTACAATGGTCATTTTCTCTTGACAGCTTAGTTTACGATGAGGAAATTCATAAAACTTTCCGCTCTGAAACGACTTTTTCTTATGATACAGATGAAGACTTTTCCTTTTTCCATAGCGGAAGTTGACGATGTTATTAAGGATTTAAAATTAGGTAAAACTAGAAGCTCGGACAGAATCACAAATGAAATTATTCGGAATCTTCACGATGTTTGTTCATCTTTCTTATATAAATTATTTAATGCCTGTCTAGATATGGAGTAGTTTTCAGCGCTGTGGAAGAAAGCTATTAGAGTTGTAAATGTTCTTAAAAAGTATTATAGCGGTTTAGAATTGAAAATATCAGATGTATCAGCTATCTGCCATACTTAAGTAAATATCTCGAGAAACTTTGTATAAACAGATTGAATCGGCGCTTAAGAAGCAGAAATATTTTGAATGAAGATCAATCAGTATGGCTTTACGCCTCAGCGTTCAGTTGAAGATGCGCTTCGTTAATGTGACATAGGAAAGCATGGTAAACGGGAAGATTACGTCATGATTTTGATCTTTCTGCATATAAAATAGGTTTTTGACAATGTTTGGTGGCCAGGAATCATAAATTTATTGTAACGTGCTGATGTACATCTACCTGATCAAGGATTTTTTTGTATACTCGAAATCTAGGAAATATTCTCATTCTCTAGGAAATATTACGAAAGGACATAATTTAGAAAACGGCTATTCTCAATTCTTCGGACTCTTTTTGTGGAATCATATAATTAATGATCTTTTGTGTGAATTATCTGCTTTCAGAACTGTTTTAAAACTGCTTTTTCTTAAGATTTATTTTATACTGATTTTCAGTGGTCTAAACTTGATAAATTATAATTCAACCCACCCAAAACCAATGCTATGATGGCTCAAAAGCAATGCTATTATGTCATCCTTTTAAGATGAACACTGACTGCAGAATACGTTGATCATTTGGGGACTTTTCTGTAGAAAAAGTTACTCAAATAAAGTATTTAAGGATTTATCTTGGATACAAAATTTCATCTCTAAAAAGTTTCATCTCTAAAAAAAATACGAAAATGTATTATCAGGATTATCTAAAATTTCTAAAAACGCTTACGGATTCGAAAAAGATGTTCTTAAAGTGATGTATAGACAAGGAATAGCAGGATATTAGGAATAATTATTTCCTGTACATCAAGTGTTTAGGGCGATTCTCTACTGAAGAATGTAAACTCCAAGCTTCTAAGAAAAATTCAGATTTCTTTTAAGAATTGTTCGTGGCTATAGAATTACTAGCTACAAGGCACTTTTTACTGTCGCTACTATACCCCCATAGGTATTGAAATTTCAAGCAACATTGTGATGAAGGACAACATTTGCAGGCACTCGTCAAATTTTCTTGATAGCATTTTTCCAATTTCTTCTTCGCCGCTCCTTTTAACAGTAAGGAACCTCATACCAATTGTTGGCTATTCCGATGCTATTTCTGAACATACCAATTAATTTGCTTTACAGTCAGAAGTAAGATGGATGATAAGGTAGGTCTTGCTTTTGCTGTTTATGAACATAAACAAGAAAGAGACTGCAAAACAGTATAGAATTAATGATGAGTGCTCGTGAATTCAGGCTGAGTTGCTATGCTTTGCTGTGAAATGGTTTCAAAATTCTTTTAGTAGTTCAAGATCAATGCGCATTTTAATATGTAGTGACTCTCTTTCTTAACTACAATTACTACAGAACATTAGTGCTTCAGAGATATTTGCTGTTGAAATTCAGATTATTATTAAGACCTTGCAAGATCTTGATATCGACATTAATTTTGCTTCCGCTCGTAGATACTGCGGAAATTTTGGAAATGAGAGGGCCGATGCTCTAGCAATGCTAGCCACGAAGCTTTACACTAATTTAAATCTCTGTGTCCCTGTTTCTGACTTTGTAGAAATGATTTCATGTGTATCTGGAACAGAGAATATTTGGCCTCACCAAGAGCACATTGGAGAAAAGTTTTCCGATAAATTTCATAGAACAAAATATGATCAGTTTTCAACAGACTTTTTAAAAGAACTAAATTTTTGATTGGACATTGTAGTTTTTTAAGAGCTGTTTAAATCGATCTGGACTTTCTTCAAGTGCTTTGTGCAGCTGTGGTAGTGGCGATGAAAATGTTAAACATATTCCTCTCGAGTGCGTTCATCATAACCAGCTAAGGAAGATACTTCAGGCAAATCTGAAGCACCTGTTTGCATCTTCGACATCATTTGTTTCTGAACTTTTACGAGCTAAAGAGACAATTTCTGCGTTTCAGAATTTCTCAATTTATATTGATTTCCCTTTATTATATTTTTAATTAAATTAAATTTTTTCGTTTATCTAAAATTATTTTTGTATAGATTTCCCCCCTTTGCATTGCTATTGTCCATTTGTTTATTTATTTTGTTTATGCTATAATTTACATGTGTAAGCCTCATGATAACGTTATGAAACACCAGGAGGTTAAATTAATGAATTAATAAAATAAACTGGAATAAAACGACTCCGGAATATTTTTCGAATTTAAAACTTAAAAAGCTCTAGAAGGTTTAGAACATTGAATCTGTGCAATTCTTCATATAAGAATAACAATAAAGAAAAAGAAAAATCTTTCAATATTAACGCTTTTTTATTTAAAGCTAAATTTGAAATATATGTTAGTGAAAAATAATTTTTAAGAATTTTGAAGTATACACCTATGTTTGCTAAACGCATGCAAATGAAATTTAGAAAATGAAGTGGATATATAAAATCATTGAATCTTCAGCTGCATTTTTACAACATAACGACAGGAATGATTGAGTAACAGACCTAATATTTTTTACTTTTCCCAGAATTTGCTTTAAAATCAAAGCAAGTGTAAAGAGGAGAAAATTATTTCAAGAGCTATCACAGAAATAGGCTGAAGATGGAATACTAGCTTATCACCTGAAAATTAAGAATATGGAACTTCGATCCAAAACGAAGTGGTACTGGTGATCCAAGCCAAATTGCAACAACCGCGTACTTTTTCGCTTCTATTCCGCATCATTCAGATTATTTCTCCTAAGAATTTTAAGTGAAACGCTTAACTGCATTTAAGTTAGAATCTGAAATATTCCAATGGCGAAAAATGCCTAGTTTCAGTTTTCAAATCCTTTTCAAAATCCATTTGATTCGAGGGTTCGGAAAATTTTACCTAGCTTCAGCTCTGTAGGTAGGAGCTTTCTGTAAAATTAGTGACTAACTTTAAATTATCCCTGCAAGGTAAAAATTCAGTTTGGGGTTTAAAATTTTACCAGTATGTTCTTTTAACTGTAAGGTAAGAATTTTCATGTTTAAGTTAAAGATTTTTTTACGCAGATACTGAAAAGTATTTACAGTGACAATATTTACTTATAATCGTTTCTGGTTATTTGTTTTTATTTTGTATTACATAATTTCACATCTGATGCTGAAGTTGTAAGTTTTAATGTAATCTTGTTTCTCTGTTTCAGATGGAGTCTAGTACTTAAACTATTTTCACTCCAAATGCGCTTATGCCTTCCTTCTTCTGAAAATTTGCTGTTCATATCGTAAGTAAATCATTTATGTAAATATAGAAATGGAGTATGGAAATTTGAACTTTAAATTGTAGGGTTTTGCTGTATCTAGAACCTTATATCAATGCAAATCGTACTAGACTGAAAGCGAGTTACTGCTTTAGTCTATAACTATTTTTATTGAATTTTTAAATCAATAGTAAAAAGGTGGCATTGAAGGATAAAAATCCAATCGCATGCTTGACTTCTAAGAGCAAGCAGGTTTCCATTATATATTCTTACAGAGCACTCAAAACAACCTGCTTAGATGTCCTAAATCTAACTACCATTTCCAAATTCGTTCTGACTTTTCTACAAATCATTGCACAAAGCAAATTACTCCGATACGACCTGAGAACTAAGACTAGAGAACACACACCTAGAGTACCGAATTTAAGAGGGCTTGTGGACCCTTATGAAAAGATGGAAAACTGACTTTGAGAACTCCTGAAAGAATGCTTTACCTAGGGTAACAGGGCTGTGTAATCAATAATAATTTTCACTTTTCGTCTCTTTTCACTTCTTTGTACGAAGTATTGTATTCACGAAATGTTTCAGGTATTATATTTTAACGAAAATATCCATTTTGACCGTTATCGAATGCAGTTTAACGATATTTTTGCATGATATCTGTACATAAGGTCAGAATAAAGGATTCTTTTTCCCCCAGAAATTATGAAATAGGTTTAAAATAGGTTCAGAAGAGATTTTCGTTGCGTCTGTACGTACGTACTTATGCATGTATTTCGCAAAACTCAAAAACGAGCAGCGTCAGAAAGTTGAAATTTTGTATATAGCACTGCTATAACATGTAATTATACACCTCCTATTTTGGTTGCAAACGGCCACACCAAAAGTACATACAGAATTATTCAAAAAGAAAGAGCAGGTTTCAAACATTTATTTCTTCCACAATACAAAAGATAGAAACATGATTCTAACATTAATGGATAGAGAAAGGTTTACGATTATGGTATGCATTCAATATGAGCACCGTGTGTGAAAGATGAAAAGTGGATTCATCGGAAAAAATTAATCGTTCAGCAAAATTGTCTTCTTCCATATCATCTAACATGCTACTGCAAAATTCGTACTTTCGTTGTGGTCGTCAGGATGCAATGCTTGCAATAACTGCAGTTTGTATGGCTTCATGTTCAGACGATGTTTTAGAACTCGCCATACCGTTGGTTGAGGAATTTTAAGTTCTTTGCTTACTCGCGATGTGGCTTTCTTTGGGCTCCAACCGACAAATAATACCAGAACAAACAACAGCGCCAATGCGACCATGATTGGAACTTTTACCCGTACTAATAATAAATTATATACTTTTCTCTATCCATTAACGTTAGAATCAAGTTTCTATCTTTTGTAGTTTGGAAGAAATATATGTTTGCAATCTGCTCTTTCTTTTTGAATAACCCTGTATATGTGATACTAAAAACAAACTTAGAAGTAAACGGCAGGAATTTTGATGTCGTAGAATGCTGAGATGCCGATCCACACTGAATAAGAAATTTGGCAGTCGAGGCAGATTAAATCTTCATTTTATTTTCAGTAAACATAATGCGGCCACAAACAACTTGGCACATTATTTGTGCCTATTTCAAGAGGTTTACATTTTTGATAAATTTGCAGCAAGAAGAGATCAGCAGACAGCAGTGCAACTAGGTTGAAGAGTAGCGAGCAAGTGTATTATGTTCAGGTTGAAATCTTAATTCAGACTGAGTTTAGTTTTGGTTCTCAGTGCGTTTTGATTGGATAGTTAATATTTCTGTAAAATTATTATTGGCTGCTTGATTTTTAGTTCCATTTACATCATCAGAATTATGTAAGAGTCATATGACATGGATTAATCTAGAAATGACGCAATGCATAGAGAGATTACTATTTTTAGAATTGAGAAGAGAAATTTACGTTGCTAATTTAATCTTTTACATATTCTTTATTTTTCTTACATATATGTATGTATGTATGCCCACTCTGTTACTCGGTTCAGTGAGCTTATTTTTTTTATTCATATGTGTTGGTAAATTCTGCATTTTTTGCTTTAAAAATTATTGATTTATGTTATTCTTATCTCCCGGTTAAGGCTTTTATGCCTTTAGTTGATCTGCATGCAATAGTTGTAGAATTACCAACAATTTAAAAGTTGTTTAAGTGCAACTAAACCTAATTTTTTTTACCAGTGCAACCATATTTTTTTACATTTGAAACGTAGCAGAACAGTGAATTAATTCTTTTTGCACCTTCAGAGCCTTTTTGCCGAGAGGGACCAAAAGGAAACTTTTAGTTTTTTGCACCGAAAAATCTGCCTTCTTGCCTGCTGGCCGAATTACTTGTTTTTGCGTAGAAATTGCAATTTTAATTGTACAAATTGTTTATTTTTAAATTGTTGTAACTGTAATTGGTGTCTTATGTTTTTTTTATATCTTTCAAATGAGTTTTGTCAATTGAGTCAATTGTTTTGAGTTTTTATGTATTTTTGCCTTGCCGCGAAGTGAAAACTGAGTTAATTGAATGAGAAATATATCTCTAGTGAAATTTGAGGAGATAAGTTTAAATGAAATATAGGAAAAAATGCGTATAATTTAAGATTCTGTACAAGGAATTCATGTGGTGTACACTTCAGATTTTTTTTCCGCAAAAGCGAAAATTATCTTCATAATTCTTTTAGTTAGCAAAATTGGACATTAATGCAGGACTTATGCAACAGCGATGTGCATTTTGTAAAGAGATCTTATAAAGAATAATGTCTGTATTATTTACATTACATGACTTTACATTTTTTCTATGCTGTATGCCGCCTTTGAATTTGGACGTCTTAAAGCGGAATACTTTTAATTTAAGAATACATCGAAAAGGAATTTTTAACATTAAATAATTTGTTAAAAATTCAAGCTACTAATATTTTTGAACCTGAGCCTACTAATGTTTTTAAAACTGAGTAATAATGAACCGATAAAGCAAATGCTCAATTCGAATAAAATTTAAATTCTTTCACGCTAAATTTTAAATTACGCACGAGCGGTTTTTACGGCTTTTCTGTGATTTCGACTAATAAGAATTCAAATTAGTTTCAGATATGCCTTTGAATATGTTTCCATAATTTTTCCGTTCTGGAGCAAATACCTTAAATGTTGACATCCATTTTGAAAAAGAATAACTATGCATTTTTTTCGTTACTAATATGTAGAAAAAAAACTATTAATTTCAGTTCAGGGACACTTTTAAGGAGTTGAGCAGCTGGTATGTTGAGTTTTGACGTTGGTAGAGGCGCTGATCAAACATAATATTTGCTTTGACGCATTTGTTATAAGAGGGCTGAAGATTCAACATTTCAGGATTCGAAATATAACCTTTGCTTTTGTGAATATTGTAATATCCAAATTCTTTCACTTCTGAAATTTCTCATTTGTGAATGCTGTAAATATCTAAATTCATACAATTATAAATCTTCTGTAAATTAATATTAATATCAAAATCATTTCACTTATGTAGTTCTCATTATAAAATTAATGTGTTGATAGAAGAAATTTTTGTGCTTTTTGAAAGTCTACAATGTAAATTTTTTCATTAATAAAAATTGGTATGCTTTGGTTTTCAGTAATATAAATAACAGTTGAACAGAATATGTGTAATTCAGTTTCTTTTTATTTGATTAATATGTAGCTATGAATACTCGTGGTTTCAATATTAAAAGCATTTTAATGGACTTTGAACAGTATAACGAGTGCTTTTAATTAATTTGTTAGCTTTAGAAGAATTCTGTTGAAATAGACTGAGATGAAATTATTATTTTTGTGTTCATCTTGCTTTCAGAATACAAGCTTGAAATCTAATTTGCTATAAATCTGGAGTTTATAAATAAATTATTTTTATAAAATGTCATATGAAATTACTGGTCACTTTGTAGCTTCACCAAATTGTAATTAAAAGTTGTCAATTAAATCTTGAGAAATCTGTGTGTCAAAATTTTCGCTGGATTGACGATAGCAATAAATTATTTATCTTTTCTGTGTTTTCAGTCACCTTCTAAAACAAAATAGCTCATTAGTACGCTGAAGTTTAAAAATCTAAGAAAATAAACTTCCTAACAGTCTGTTTGAATCACTTATTCAGGGATTGCTGATAGAATAAAAGAGTTAAAGTAAATTAATTAGGAGCTTATTCTAAAATAAGACAAATGCTCTGATTAGTAAGTTAGAATTAAGCTATTTCGAGTTTATGTATTAAACTCGGTAATAAAATAATAATAAATTTCTTATGCGAAGAAGAGTCAAAGAGTATATCTAGTATGAACAAAAAAGTTATAATTAAATACTAGGCAACTTTGCTGTAAATATGTCATGCTCTCCTATTTAAAATGCCAATATAACGGCTCAATCTTCTCAACTTGATCGGAAACATAATGTCAGTGTCTAAAAAAGAAATTGCTCAAGCAAGTGCGAACAAAGAATAGCAGTTATCTGATTGCGGTGCGGGATACAGAAGATGAGAAACTGGAGAATTGAAAGAATGAAGAGGTAGTATTCGGAATAATTTAGCAATAGCCCCTTAATTCCTAATTTTATCTTCCCTCTCTATTATAAGAATTGCAGTCTTTTCTGCACTGCGTTATTTTGAAACTAATCCATGTCATACGACTGTTGCATCAGGCTGGTGATGTAAATAAAACAAAAACTCAAACAGCAAATAACAATTTTACAGCAATATTAATTATCTAATCAAATGCATTTAGAATTTAAAATAACTCATTTTGAATTAAGATTTCATCTTTAACACATCTTACTTGCTTTCTGCATCTCGGCGTAGACCGACTACTGCTTGCTGCTGCTTGCCGCAAAGCTAAGTAAATGTAAAACGTTTGAAATAATTATGAGTAGGATTTGAATTTGTCTGTGGCCGCAAAATGATTATTGAAATAAAAATCTGATGTGTACACCACATGACTTCCTTGTACAGAATATTAAATTATCCGCATTTTGCATTTGATTTAAATGTATTGCATTGAATTAAATATACTTCATCGATCTATAATATAAAAAACAAATATGAAATGAATAGGCGTTACATCTCGTTCATTTCATATTTATTTTTTATTTATAATTCATTTTATTCATTTTTTTTATCAGAATGCACAACAATTGTGTATATCATCTGAAGAATTACCTAATCGTTGCCACATGTTCTGTTCTTTTACACATCGTTTTATAAATCTAAAACGATGTGTAAAGAAACAGTTTTTCACAGACGATTCGGTATTTCTCATTCATTTAATTCAGTTCTCACTTCGCGACAAGGCAAAAATACATAAAAACGCATAATATCTATATTAAAAATTACGAAGTAAATCTTAAACACTTATTTCCTCGAATAAATTCCTGAATGGATTAAGCATGATTTAATTCGCAATAACAAAAGAAGGCTTTATCTTTGTTGTTGCGAAGCTTAGTTTCTCTAGATTGGCAACAAATCCACTATTCTCAAGTTTCAAATGAAAACAAATATGGCCGCCATGGGGAAAATGATTAGGCGTAGCCACACTTAAACAACTTTTAAATTGTTCATAATTCTATAATTCTTGCATGCAGACTTACTAAAGGCATAATAACCTTAACTGGAAGATAAAACCAACATAATTTAGTTATTTTTAAGGGGGGGAAATGCACAATTTACCAACATATAAGAATAAAAAAACTGAGCTGATCCTAGTAACAGAGTGGATATATATTTATATATTTTTGGTGCGGCCGATTGCAACCAAAATAGGAGGTGCACATCTACATGTTATAGCAGTCCTTTATACAGAATTTCAACGTTCTGAGGCTACTCGGTTTTTGAGTTATGCGAGATACATACATACATACATACATACATACGTACGTACGCACAGACGCCACCAAAAAACTCTCTTCAGAATCCATTTTAAATCAGTTTTATAATTTTTTTGGGGGAAAAGAATCCTTTACTCTGTTCTTACGAAGATAGATAGAAGATAGAAAGATAGCTAGGTAGATGAGATAGAAAGATAGCTAGGTAGATATAGCTAGATAGATAGTTAGGTAAATACAGATAGGTAGATAGATATAGATATATATAAGAGACTTTCTCACGAAGACAGTCTTCAACCAGAAGCTCATTACCCGTGGTGACATAGAAAAGGCTGTGCACAGTGGTTGGTATACAGTCAAACTAGAGAATTTTTTTGCCTAATTCTTTTTTTTCCCCGAAATTCTAATGCATCTGCACTGATTTCAGGGAAACTGTAAAAATGAGTGAATCGTTTCTTATCTTATTTGTGCATACCTTAGTAATAAAGAATACTAAGGTTATCTTTTGGCTCTTTTACGAAAAGAATAATTTAAGCTTTTAAATACCGAAAAGGCGAAATAATGACTTCCATTAAAATTTATCGCAAAACTGCCGGCTGGAAAGTATGATGCAAATAAAGAACTATATAAAATATCGATGAAAATTTTATATTTAGAGGAAGAATTGGGCTTGCTATTATATTTATGGTATCCGTTTCGCTATTATCGAGAGGTGAGAAGTAGGCGGAAGTGACATGCGAACTATGGTTCAGCGAAAGCACGTTAAACCATTTTCTGTGGGCGGAAAGGTGTTTTGTTATTTTGGGTAGGGGGAAAACTTGTAATAAATCTAACAACTGTTAAAAAGCAGAACAAATTTTCAAAGGTTAAGTTATGTAAAAGCAGCAGTCATAAGAGTATAAAATAATTTTAAGGTTATTTTAATTTTGTTCGCAATCGTTACAAAATCATGTGTGTATGTGAAGGTAGCAGCTTTTAGCATGCTTCAGGAAGATTGTAACCCGCATTAAAATTATGCGGTATCTGAAAATGTGATACATGTTCGTCCAAAAGTATACAGAATCGCTTTGTAAGTGTGCAGCGTCATGAGGGTGCTGGCAACTATATGCAAGTTGACAATTGGCGGCCGAGAAATGGTGCTTTGGTGTAAAGATGTCTGCTCCCTTTGGAATGTCAGTTTTAATTTGTAATAAGTAACTTTCATGGATATGCGAGCGCCAAGCGCCTAGGCAGGGGTACACAAGCAAAGTTTTAGTAACCGGGTTCAGCATTACAGAAACAGGCAATGCAAACTGTTCTTGCACAACATTGTTTCGGCATAAAATTGTCTCACTTTTACTAAGATTGCTCTTGCAAGCTGAACTTGATCTGTATAAAGGATACGGACACCTGACCACCCGTTAGAAGATTTTTACCTATTCTAATAGTGGCCAACGTGCATAAAGGTTCTGGTACATTAATGACAGGTGTAGTTGTATGTATCTTAAATTTACTGTAGCGTGGAATTTAGCTATGTATATAGTAACCCGAAAAAGTGAAAATGCAATTTATACGGATGTTGTCTGACTGGTTAAGAAATAAAAATTGCTGCTTTTCGTCTTCACTAAAAGACGACAAGCTGAAAGATCATACACTTATAAACCATCGTTTTACTGTTTGACTAACATTTCACTGTTACTGACTGTGCTTGCGAAGATGGAGTGCTTAACCCAGCTAGACAGATCGAAATGAAAAAATTATTTGTGTAATCAGTTGCTGAAAAGAAGTTACTAGTTTATAAAGATCAGCGTTAAAAGCCAATGCAATGTAGGATAGAAGTAAGAGGATATGATATCAAGCCATCATTATATCAGGACTTGTTAGTTCAGAACTATGTTTTACCACACAGTTGCCTTAGAGACAATGATGTTCGGAAAATATCTGTTAAAATGAAAAGGCAGATAGAAGAGACCGAAATAAACAGATTTGGTAATGGAGTGCCCCAAAAGGTGAGTTAAGGTGGTGCAGTTGACTGTCGAGTGGCAAATAGAGTTCTCCTGACGTGGGTTTTTAGATCTGGTGTGGATCTTGAATAATACGTAATATGCATCGTGAAAGTAGAGTTCGCCGACATGCATTTTATCTGTAGGGTTTCAGATCGAAACAGAGCAGATGCTCAAAGGAGGTATAGGGGAATCGTTTATTGTACATCTTTTAGTAACTTCTCCTTTTAGACGCGACCCCGTAGATAATATGCATGTCAGAGTGCTTTGTGCTCGCGTAGCGATTTATATCGCCCAAACCCTTCAAGGGGAATGACAATTTACGTCAACCGAATGCCTTTATCTTCCGCTGAATAGCACCCTATACCAGCTGAACAGGCCATTTTGGCTAACACAAAATCTGCTTATTTCAGTCAGTCTCTAAGTGTGCCTTAATTTTTGCCAGATATTTTCCTAGCACCTTGTATGCTTAAATATTTTTCAGGGTGTATTAAGGGTACAAGCTTAAGACAATTTTTGATGAACAAATATTTGCGAGTTGACAAGATAGTGATGAATATGTGCGAATTATATCGTCGTTTGGAACTTCAGCGGATGCATAATTAGTGATTTATGCATCACAGATTCTTGTCTCATTTCACCACATTGCAGATTTTTAGGTACTTATGTTTAATGGTGAATGAAAAAACTGATCTGATTTGGTTTTCCTTTGTTGTTACGTTAACTGTAGGAATTAGAAACTACAGTATAAAAATGAGCAAAAAAAAAGATCCTTCTCAAAAGATTCATGCGCATAAAACGGAGACCCTAAAATAATGGGCTGTACAAATAGATTGCGTCTTTGTATGATCTTTTAGATGCTTAAATTCAGCTAATCAATTTCATCCAAATAAAGGTGCTGTACTGAGAAAATTGCTTTTCCTTGCTTCATAAATTAATAACACTATAAGGTATAACTTCATACGAGATCTACTTTAACTGACGAAATATTTAATGTAGAAATTTCTTCTGAGTAATTTGTCATCTCTTTTAGTCTACTGTTACTGTTATGTTGGGATGGATCCATGATGAGCTTCTGACACTTGAAAATACTATCATCGAAAAGGAAGTCTGCGGTCAGAAGTTCCTTTTTTTTTAATCTGCTTTTGTGAAATCGGAAGTAAGTCGATGTGCCAACGAACTTCTCAAGGTCTTCTTGTAGTTCGTCTGTATTCTTATTGCAAGCATCCTTTCAACGAAATGGAAAGGATGAAAACTTCCTCGCAGCGTTAAGGAAAATTTGGAAGGTATCTGTGCTATGAAATGTTTCATGCATTGTTTGTTAACGCGGAGGAAAGTTAATTTCGCATGTTTCTTGAATTTAGTTTGAGTGCGAAGAAGTTGAGAAATGTTATGCGTTTATTGTAGTGAATATTGGTTCAGCTGGAAATGATTTAATTTCTCCTTTTTTTATGTATCGGTGCGTAGACATAGTTCATTACATAAGCTTATTATTTTAAATAATAGTTTAATATTAATTACATATGCTTTCATTTGCTAAGTTTCATTTTGTTCATAAGTACACCAATGGCCAAATAGTAGAGAATAAAAACAATGGAGAATAAGAGACCGTTGATGGAGAATAAGACGGTTGAACACTGGTAGTTTGACCCAAATTCAAATTCCATCTACTGGGCTGATAGCATAGATGTTTTCGTGGTTTTCCCATGTGTCACATAAATATAAGCTAATTTCCTTTAGAAAGTCCTCCTCGAAGGTATCTAGTATGCTTTGCCGTAATCAAAATAATTCAAGCCAATCGTTTTATCTTATATACGTCTTTGCGAGAAGTTTGAAGAGAAGCACACCGATGTAAAATTTAAAATTAGGCATAACAATAACCTTAGTCTGAGAAATCTAAGGTACACTATTAAGGCATGATGACTTTCACTCAGTATTTTGCATTTATAATAAAGCAATTTTTTTAAAAAAATAAGTGAATAATTTAATATTTCATTTAAACATAAAAGCTTTCTTCCTAATCTGTTAATCATTCATACATATAACTTTTGTAACTTGTACAGTTTTAAATTGAAATACATTGTATAACATAATCTAATTGCACAAGATCTTCTAATAGTAAATTGAGCAAAACTTACAAGACAGCTTTTTTGGCAAAGATCAAAAGCTTCATATTTTCGTTCTTGTTGGTTGTAATTATTGATTAAAATTGAGTATTTAAAGAACAGTTTTAAATATGTTTTGCTGTTTTTTCCCTGGAGATGCTTATTATAGGCGAACATTTACCAGCGGCCGATAATTGGGTAACAGTTGGTGACTACAGTTGTTGAACACTATTGAATAATGGCAGTTTCTCTTGAGTCTGAATCCCGACAAACAGATTGGCTTTAAAGTTTTTTTTACAGTATTCTGTATGTGTAAGATGAATATGAAGCAATTTTCTTTAGAAAGGCCTTCACGGAGGTACTCTTTGTCATACGCAGATAACCCTCGTATGCTTTGCTGTTTTTAAGTAAACAAACAAAGCAAACTGTATTCAAACTTTAATCTTTGCCTTTACTTTTCTTGATGATTTCATAAAGAATTTTCTGTTTCCTCACTATGCATTTACAGTGTAACTGGAAAGTACGTTCGGCTGAAAAATCGGCAGTTCTGGAGTTCTAATTCTATATATAACTCATGAAAATTACGGAGTCCAAATAAGAAAATAATCTTTTAATAGATAATTTTGATTTAATAGATAAAAGAAATAAGATAAAAATAAATAAAAAATAATACTTTATTCAAAAATTTTTACTAAATTCTGTGTTATTTAAATACACTGGTGGTAAAAATTAAAAGTCACAATTCTGGAGACTCATGTAACTTAAATGCAACTAAGAACACAGCTCAAGATCTTCATTTTGTCATGCCTGGCATAGTTTCCAAAAGCAAAATTGCTTATTTCTGCAAAAAATAAGTTTTAAACAAGAAATAGGAAAAATGATATAAAGTGGAGTCGTGAAAAGTTGATATTACAGCTTTCTAAATGTACGTTGGTACGTAGAGAAAGTTAATAAGCTTAATACAGTGAGTAGTCGCCCTGACCGAAATGTAAGCTTTCCTGCGAATCTTATACGTTGTGAGTTTAAGCGGTAAGTTTATTCACGATGAATAGCACATTGAAGCTCCTGAATAGTGCTACCTGAGGGCTGTAATGATGCAATTTGTAGTCTTCCCTCACCCCATATGTGTTCTATCGGATTTAGATATGGGGATTATGCAGGACAGTCTATCTGCTGTGTTCCTTTGCCGTCATTAGTGCAACTCATTGGGTTCGAGCATTATCGTTTATTAAGAAGAAATTATTACCGATTGTTTCCTAAGTAACATAACATTTATTTATTTATTATTATCTTATATGACTTAATAATATCTTCTCTTTATATTCTAACATTCTTAGTGCAGTGGTAAAAATGTGTGGGTCAGTGCAGCCATTCAAAGTGATGCTCATCCATATAATGATTTCGCCAGCTTTCTATCGATACCTTTCGTGGAAGTTTTAGTCCATAATACTCAAATTTCGGTAACCTTAGCACCTTTGCAATCGGGCGCATTTCGCAATCCGAAATTGTTAGACACAAATCATGGGTTTTTCTTATATACAGACTGCTTTTATATAGCCGACCACTCACGGTATATCTACAAGTCGAGTTTCTGTAACAGCTATGAAATTTCTTGCAATATGGGGTGAAGTCAGTTGTCTTTCCTTTTGTAGCTGTTGCCCAATAATTGTGTTGAGAGTCTTCTGGGACACATTTTCGATTTGGCAGTCTGCAAAAAACATCGTTATCTATAAATCATTTCCAAATCCTTGACATGATGCTTTTGGATTGTTTTAAGATTTTACATGTTCGTGGTAGTTTCTTTTCTGCAGCCATTCTCACAGTTGCACATCATTTGTTACAATCCGTCAGATCCTATAAAGCGACATGTTTCGCCTTCCATACGCAAAACTTTTATCCATCAGGTGCTGGTACAGTCCTTGAAATTAGAACCTGAAGCACCTCTTGCATTTCTTTCCTTACGTACTGAAAGAACAGGTGAAAAATTTGTATGTTTTCTGTGTAGCAAATTTTGTATGTTTTGCACATTTTTATAGCTGGTCTTTTGATTTGTACCAACATCGTAAGTCTACGCTTATTTTTTTTTTGAATGAAATTGTAAGAAATGAAAGCTATCCCTCCTGTATGTGCTTCCGTAGTATAATGCTCGGCATATCCTTTTTTAGTGTGGAAGGTCTTAGTTTCGTTTTCTGGCCAGCCATGAGAAATTTTTCAAGATTCTTTCTCACAAAAACCTAGTATTCTACTATAATATACATGATGAAAATTTCCGATACGAGAACTGCTAATTTTTCAAGATTTCAGCTCTCGAAAATTCCAATAATTTTACAGTGGCCATAGCGCGCTGAAACTTGCCCGGCTGTCCTGATAAATCTGTCTTCCACTCCTCCTACTGCGTTGTAAGTGATGATGAGAAGAATGTAAGGAAATGCAAGCATTCTTAGCACTTAAGCTGGTAAGCATTCTAGGTGGCGTCCGTGGTGCAATGTAGTGGTTAGCACGTTTAGTTAATGGGTAAAGGTCTGAAACTTGATTCTTAGCGTAATCACTGTTCACATTCTAAGATTCATACTCACAAAAACCTAATGATTTGATAACATAATCAGCTATGTTGATATAATTATTTATGGGGATAATTATGAAGTTTTTAATGTAAGTTTTCTTATCTGTAGAGTTAAGTGTCTGTTTTCACAAGTCGTGTTGGAACGAATATAGCACAGAAGTTTAGAGTTACAGTACTATACAAGGCAATATGTTCTTTTCAAGATAATGGTAAATTTTCGCCTGATAAATTTCTTGTTCAGCCGAAAACATCGTAAACCTATCTTATACGCTTATTTACTGAACATCATAATTAGTCTAGTTTACAGTACTATATTTATGTTCAAAACATGTATATAAGCTTTGTATCGGACTAATTCATTTAACGCAAAGTTTATTTCATCTGCTCAATGTTTATTTCATCTTCAGTGATATTTTATTATCCCACGTAATTCAGTGAATTGCGCTGGAAATGACAACGCGTAAGCTTGTGCGCTACTTATTGTCAATTTTCACAGCTGCATATACTCTAACAGTTAACTCTAGAGAAAGTTTTAGATACTGAACTTTATAGACATATAACAGAAATACTACAAGTGAATAAGATCATACATTTTACTCTTTCCTTAGAGGACTAGTAAGGTTGTAATTGATATAGTACTTGGATTTGAGTACTACAGCCCTACTAAACAACAAGGAAATTATTTCTGCGTCTGAAATTAGTATGACAAAGGCTTGCGAAACTTGAAAACAACCTTTTTATTAAATTGAACTTTTAACATAAAAGGACGACTTGCGCTACAAATAAACCACTACTTGTGGCGATGTAAATTAATCAATAACAGGTATTTAAATGTTGATAAAAGCAGTCTCAAGACTACCCTGGGAATAAACTAAACTCTTCAGCTATCTTTACCGAAGCGTAAGTTTAAAGCAATCGGCTGCTAGAGAATGCAAAGCCGAGATAATTACATTTAAACACAGCTGGTAAAATCTAACAGAGCTACCCATGTGCCAGAAACTCTCTGTCTGCCCAAGATCCAAAACTTTTATCTTAAATACCCTTAAAACTAATTTGCATTCTGGTGAGGTATATGGAAAGAAAAAATTCAAAATAATAATAACTGGTTAATTAAATGAGAATCGTACATACTGAAGAGAGGTTCGTAGGCATCAAGGTTTTTATTGATACTTTCTGAGATTTATTGATCATAATATTTCAGAAAAATGTCAGAGATTGACGGGACAATTTATTTCCTGTTTAAGTTATTAATATATTTATCGTAACGCACTGTATTTTCTGGCAGTGTGCTTGATTGCACGCATTATTTACGTGTAATATATAGTGCATACTGCTATCCCGGAAATTTGTTTTTATATAAGATTATATTTCTACTCTTTCCTCTTTTTGCCCAGAGACCGGATTTTCAAATCACAGTGAAAGTTTTATTTTAATTTACACCTTTTTGCTTAGGTTGAAATTTCTCCTGTACTCCTCTGTTTCATCTATTACTCCTGAATATGTAAATAAGAGGAGTTTTAAATAGTAAGAATCTAATTTAAGTGAGAAAGGACTGACAACTCTAGCTGGTCTTAAAGAAGCTCCTCTGTATATGTTGAAAATGAGCGATATTTGAGCCTGTTGGTGAGTTTCCCAGTGTTTTGAATATTAACTAATGTTTGTTAAAAACTAAAGGAGCAAGATGCTAGGATATAATTTAACTTGTTAACTGTTAATAATTAAAATCTGTGTAGTCTATTATTCCCACGAGAATCGGAAGTCAGCTTGTGTTAATTTAGTTCTGTACTTCACTCTGAAGTCAGTTATAAGTTTTAGTTTTTGTTAACTTGTGTTGTATTCATTTCAGTATTTTGGTGAATTAGTTAAGGCCAAGAGGAAATTTCATCTGGCAGGCTGTAAGTTAGATTGATATTTAAAATTACATCTATGCGGATTCAATGTATTTCAAACCTAAGTTCTGGCCCCTCGTAGACAGTCAGGGGAACTATCTTAATCTTCCAGAGAAATAAGTATGAACTCAGGAGAAGGTTTAAAATAAATCTTTATTACAGAACTTTAACTTAACAACTTACACGGCTCGTGTAATTAGCAGAGCAATTCACCGCTTCATAAATCTTAATATAAAAATTTAAGTGGTGAAAAGTATGTGAATTCACAACAAAGTCCAACAGTAGGCTTTGACTCAGATCCGCTAATAACGTAAGTAATATTGTAAGGAAAAGTCTAAAGCTGACTCAAGTAAATGTGTAGGCTGGGCGTAAACAGCTCATTGAAAGTTAGCAGTCGCTACCAAACGTTTTCTCTTATCATCAAGAACTCTGTCCTTATATGCGTTAACTAATTTCCAGCCTTATGAGAGCCGACGAAAATAGAAAAAATAACATAATGGGGTTAATAAAGGTGAAACCCTACAAATCCAAACTCATAATGGTATGCACGAGTTTAAAAAATTTAAGTGCTGTCTTAAAGGTTAAAGATTATGCGTCACTCCCTGAGAGCTCTAAAGTCTGTAAATCTAATAAGAAAATCACTTAGTTACTAATTGTCAATCTTCTACATTCTTCTGAACATAAAGACCTGGTACTTCCCTACCTGAAACTGTCCAATAATTTTTTTTTTATAATTTTATGAGACTAATATAAATCTTGATTCTGATTTTGTGATATCATTATATGTAGTTACAAAATACAATTCGTAGCTAATGTTTTATTGGATTCTTTTGTTGCACTTTAATTGTAGATTAGAAGGGATCTCTCAATTATCTACAAATTTCCGAGGGGTACGTAATGCCCAAAGAGCTGAGAAACAGTGGTTAAGTGCATTCATCAAATCATATTTGTAAGACCTAAATCAGACAGTCATATTTAGAAACTATAAATATGCATATAGTTAGTTCTCAAGATAAAAATTTTAAAGGTAATAACAGAAGGTTTGAAATAGTTTGATATTATTCAATAAGTGTGAAACTGATCACCGTTATTTGATAGGACGTTATTATTCTGACGAATAGTTGTTTTAGTCTAACTTACTTAGCATCAGGTTTCTGGTGTAAAGTAAAATAGGATAGCAGTAAATAGGATAGAATAAAATAGTTGCTGACACAAGCGGGGCAATAAGTCACCTGAGAGTCTTTGTACTGTGCAGGTCAAGCTAACTCGGGAGTGGATACCTCCAGACTTATTAGTTAAACCAGGGTTTTCCAACACATTTCTTTCACCAACCGATTTTAAAGGAATTGTTTTCTTCATCATCCCTCTTTACCTTTTTCTCTATAATATACAGCATGCACTATAATCATAATACAAATATCTGTACATAAATAACCGTTCGCTTTCTGAGTGAAATCTTGAAATACTTGTTTTTGGTGATATATTTTCATCGATGCAGCAGAGGACTGACTGCACGCACATTTCTGATATAAAATATATATTATTCATCTCTAGCAAGGAATTTTAAAATTAGTTTTCATAAATTCTATAACTGTACTTTCCTTGTAGGAACAGCATTCTTTTATCAGACATTTGCATTTAAAAGCATGCCAATGAGCAACCTCAAAAGCAAGTGATTTACCTTGAGTTTTGGATGTAACAAAAAGAATCAGGAAGAATGCTTTGAGTTAACACTACTGTGCGCACAGTTCCAGTTAACTTTTTTATATACCATGACACAATTGCTATTCACTCTGGTCTTGGGGGAGGAGAGCTAAGAAAAATTTCAGACAACACTGGCCAGTTGATTTGATTTTAATAGCTCGCAAGTCGTGATAACTACTCCGAAGTAAATGCAAAGTACAAATTTTACCTGATTCTCAATTTCTGTTTAAAAATAAAATAAGGTCATGGCGGCTGAGATGTCTCTAGCTCTATTGTAAGCCTATGTGTAATAAAAATGATAAAAAATAAAGAGTGTAAAATTTATTACAACTTTCTTCTTCCACAGTGGAAGGCAATTACTAGTATTAAGGATTTGTTGTCGGTAACTTCCCCAATAAGGATAAAGTTGAGTAGTCATTGAAATGAGTTCATTCCGGACACCCGAGGGGCATTTTTCATATTATTTTTTCTCGTTAAACCACCACTGGAACCTTATCTTGCCGAATAATGCTTGCCCTTTACTCTAAAGCTTAAAAGACAAAGGTGCTATGTTTTTCTTTCTGAAATGTCTAAAGTAAGTTTGCTTGGTCTACAAAAAAGTGTGGAAATGGTAGATTTTATATAACAAATGTATAATAAAAAATCAATTTTGCAGTAACTTAATTTATTGGAGAACTTTAGATACAACACTAGCCTTTCAAAGGCTCGAAGATTTTTTACGAATTTCTAAGTTCATTAATAAAACTTCGAACGTTTTTCTAAAATGGTTGCATAAATTAGAAAGTTATGAGTAGCATTGTTGTGTTACTATGGTATGGCATCTCAACTTGCTTTTCCCAAAATATCATCTGCTTAGGGACAGCATTTTCGACGTACTTAAGCGTTTGATTTGATCTAGTGAACATCTGTTGTTATGGATTCAAAAATTGAGCAAATAATGGCAGTAACGTACTGTTGTGAAACGTGAAAAACAGCAAATTTATGCAAAAAAATTGTGTCTGGTTACAAAGAATGACTCCCAAGTATTTCCTTTGAGCAGCTGCTGCGTTTCAGCCGGCAACGCTGTAGATAAATATATGTCGGCGAGCTCCACATTCAAGTTGTGATGCATACCGCTCTCAATTCGCACGGGAAATGATAATTTATGCCAGCAATAGGCTTTTACCTACCACTCGACAGACATTTTCTTCTACCGTTCAACTGATTCTTCTTCATCTTTGCTTTGGCACCCACTCCGTCTTTTTCGTGCGATAAATTTAGTATTCTTTGGCTTAGATTTTGTTAAAATGAAAAGCAAAGTAAAGGAAGTCAAAGCTTGCAAAATATTTAGCTTAATTAACCTGTTATATTACACAGTCCAGTCACATTAATGTGACCATCTGTCAAAAGCCAGAATAACCACCTTTCGCAGAGCGGACTGCTGCGAGACGTGCAGGAAGAGAGTCACATAGGTCCCTGAAGGTGTTCTCTGGGATGTTCAGCCATGCCGACTCTAATGCCGTGGCCAGCTGCGCTAGATTACGCGGTTGAGGATCCATGGCGCGAACAACTCGATCGAGATGGTCCCACAGATGCTCGATTGGGTTTAAGTCAGGTGAGTTTGCTGGCCAGGGGAGGACGGTAAACTCATCCTGGTGCTCTTCGAACCACGCACGTACACTGGCAGCTGTATGGCACCTCGCATTGTCCTGCTGGAAGATGCCATCATCCTGAGGAAAAACAATGCGCATGTAGGGGTGAACATGGTCCGCAAGGACAGATGCGTACTTGTATTGATCCATTGTGCCTTCCACAATGATCAGTGAACCTAGAGAATGCCAGGAAAACATTCCCCAGACCATAATGCTCCCGCCTCCAGCTTGGACCGTTCCGGCAATGGTTGCAGGGTGGTTCCTTTCAGAGGTTTCACGCCTTATACGCCAACGTCCATCTGTCCGATGGAGCATAAAACGCGATTCATCCGAAAACGCAACCTGTCGCCACTCAGTGGACGTCCAGCTGCTGTACTGGCGTGCAAATTCTAGCCTTCGCCGTCGATGAACAGCAGTCAGCATAGGTGCACGAACCAGGCGTCTGCTTCGGAGGCCCAGACGCAGCAATGTTCGCTGAATAGTACTTTGGGAGACACTTTTGGTAGCCCCTTGGTTCATTTTGGTGGTCAGTTGCTCAACGGTAGCCCGTCTATCTGCCCGAACGCATCTCCGCAACCGTCGTTCGCCTCTGTCATCTATGGCCCGTGGTGCACCACATTTGCCACGTCGCTGATTTTGGACAGTCCCATTTTGCCATGCACGGTACACTTTTACCACGGCGGCACGCGAACAGTTCACAAACTCAGCCGTTTCGGAAATGCTTCCACCCTTGGCCCGAAAGCCAATGATCATGCCCTTTTGGAAGTCGGATAAATCGCTTCGTTTCTGCATTACGCCAACGATTGAAATGTTTTCCGAAGCCCTCACACACCCTTTATATACGCTCAACTGCACTGTGCTGCCACCTGCCTTCTGTGATTGGTTATTTAACTCTGACATGGAAAGTACGTGGTGGTCACATTAATGTGACTGGACTGTGTATGATTTGAGCTTTGCTATCATATCTACTTTTTGTTAACTCTCACCAGAACGTAAATCAGATACGTGTGTACATAAGAACAGAGCTCTTAAACATTAGAGCTTTAGTAGCAACACTGACCATTGCAATATTCTCTCTACTAGCTCTGAGAATAGTTATCTAGCATTAGTTTTTTGCAGCTCAGTAAATTAGCTAGAATTGGGCCCAACCTTGTTAGGTTGTGCATTTGTAAATCTCCAGCATTTACTAATTACAGGTAGCCCTCCTAGAACGCTTTCCTCATTTCAAAAAACGATTCAAAATTTGCATTTCATCACCAAACAAACAATGTTTTTTTTCTAAAAGTTGTTTTCTTACTTTCAGATATAACTTGAGATTGAAATAAATTTCGTAGTAATTACTCTTAAAAAACTAATTAGAAAAACATATACCCCAATTTTTTTGAAGTTTTTTCCCAAAATCACAGTTACGTAATTCATGCTGTCTACCAACTGAAGACCTAAAGCACATATATACTGTGTAAATACTGGGCCCCGATCCCATTTCAAAAGAATTTCGATGTGTGAGAATGCAGGTATTCCCTGAATTTATTTTAATTTTGTGCGTATAAATAAATATCCTGTTATTGTGTGCTCCATGAGATTGCATAACATGTAAAATGTTTGGGATAAAAACCATGTTATCGAAATATGTACATTCATACATAAAGTGCTATAAGAGGTTTCACGCATATTCATTAACTTACTAGAATAAAACCATGTTACTATGCTAAACGAGAGTTTCCGCAATTTTCTTGCGCTTGTAAGAACGAAACCGTATTATAAGAGTAATAGCTTCACTTAAAATTTTAACTTCGTATTTTGAATTACTCGAAATCTCGCAAGCAGCGAAGATTAGTTACAGGTGACTGGTGAGAGCAAGTCCGGACATCCGGGCGGCTTGTATAGAGTAATCGGGTATCGTCCGGATCCCGCAATTATCTAAAGCTACACTCCGGAATTGATCATTGCATTCAAACTCTTGACAATTCAACTTAGGCTCTGAATAATGTAATTAACTATCTAAGACATAACTTGATTATATATTACATAACTTGGTTATATAAAACATAGTTTTTGATACAACAGGCTAAAATGAAGAGCAAAATTACACATTCCAAATAAATTACACAATTACACACAGAAATACACTTTGGTTACTTTATACTGTACCTATACTATATAAAGTTTTAAGGACAAAGTACAACCCATGCTAATTTTGATTAAATAATATTATGCTAAAAGTTCACTGCTGCATAAATTTTACTGTGTTCTGGAAACGTACCAAAAATAACTTTTTAATTAAACATCCTCCTGGTCACATTGCACGTTAACACATTGTTATATATAAAAAACTCAATACACTATAATTTTTATAATACATATCACACGAACATTGCACTATATTTAAAACACCTTACAAAACTCATTTCTACACACAATACACTGTGAGTATCAGCTACATATTACATTGAACATTACTCTCGATTATATAACATAGACACTGGTAATAACTTTTGGTTATATCCAATATAATTCTTAATACAGAGAGCTTAAACAAACTGTTAAAAATACACATTAAGAAAAAAATTACACAATGGGAAAACATGCTACTTATTGCTGTGAATATAAGTGCAGGTGTCTTGTTTGGCAATCCTCAGCATTCTATACATGAAGCACAATACATTTTCATACAGAATGTATTCATAATCGCTTTGCTCAGTATCTTTCATAGCGTTGCTCTACATGCACTAGATACAATATATACTATACTTGCCATATACACTATACTATTTACATTCTGTGCTCTTGAATACATTAAGTTGTAGTACTACAATTATAGTCACTATGCTCCCTGCGGCTTAAAGCATACCTCTACATGCTACGGGCACTTACGTATTTTACGAAGTACTATATATATATAGTACTTCGTAAAATGTAGAACGTAGTGGGAATAGTGAATAGTATAAAATGTACAACGTAGTGGGGATAATATTGCACATCATAATGTGCTATACAATACAATATTTCCAGTACGTTGTACAAGCAAAAGCCGTGCAATCTTAAGTTAAAGTTTAAATGAAAAGATTTGATTAAACCTCCTTTTGACTCTGTTGTTACTGACACAGGCGGGGCAATACGTCGCCTGACAGTCTCAGTGCGGAGCAAGAGCAAACTATGGAAGTGGAACACTCCAGACTTATTAATTAAACCAGAGTTTCCCAGCACATTTCTTGCACCGACCCGTTTTAAAAGAATGGTTCCTCCTTACATTTTTCTCTGTAATATACAGCATGTACTGTAATCACAATACAAATAGCTGTACATAAATAACTTAAAGGTAACAATTAGCCTAAGGATATAAACGAAAATTTTGAAAAAAAAAATGGGTTGTTAAATTTATATGTTAATATTTTTGTATTATTATTATTTTTAATTTTACAAATATAAACAAGTTTTGAGAAACTAATTCATAGATTCCTCTTGCACAGAAGTTCAGTTTTAATTAATACGCTGGCTCCGTTTCAAGTATTGATGCAATTTTGTTTTTTTGATATTTGGCATAAAACTGCTTAACTTTACTCTTAAATCGCTATGAATGCTTAACAATAAAGATTTTGTTTGCTCTCAATTATAAAAGTGAAGGAATTTAAGGCAGTGTTTTTGCTTTTAGAGATACAAATTCTGAAATTCTGTCAAAAATTTGAAACGAAATGCTGTTTTTAGGCTTTAATGTTAAAGTGATGCTTGTTTCCTAGATACTGAAACAATAAAAGTATACTTTAATAGAGACGAAAGATGGATTGCGTAGATAGTTCGTGTTGGACAGATATGATGACATTAGTTCTAAATTTGAAGCTAATTTCACCTCAGAATTGATCAACTGACTGTGTGAGAAACTCACTAATCTGAAATAAAAAATTAAACAAAATTTAGCTTTAAATTGAGGCTCTTGTTATTAAAAATTCTATGCAGTTTGAGAGAGATTGGCGTAGATTTCTAGTTTTCAAAAAGCAAAACTATTCTGGTGCAGAAATGCACAACTGGCAGAATAGAAGTAAGAAACAAACTCGTTGTCGGGTGACACACAAGTAATTATTCTGTACTGACATGATATATAGCTTTGAAAATACTATTTGAAGAGGTGCTAAAGTTTATAATAATTCTTTCTTTAATGTATTATGTATTATAGTATTAAAAATAATATGAAGATAAAATGCGTATATTCTTCTCAAATCTATCAATTTAATCATCAATCAAGCAAGATGTAGCTTTAATTTTCAAAAATAAATTTAAAATCTTATGGCATGTCGAATGACAACACCTCTGAAAATTGGTATTGTATTAGGATACATGGATAACACACCAGAAACTTGTAACGTAACAGTGACAAACATCCGCAATTTAACTTAAGGAGAGCACGAAATATAGCTATATAGAAAACTGAACAAAGGTCTTAGAAGCAGAATGTCAAATTCAAAACTTAAAATTTGTCTTCCCAAATGCTTAGTTTGTAACAGTTAATGTAATATTTTTCAAATCCCGATTTTGACTCCAGGTAACAGCTTACTTTTTTTTCATATATTCCTGGTCCACAAATAATCTTGCACAATAATGAGTAATTGAATTAGACTCTGAGGGCAAGTAGTTTGTCCCGGCGAACAGCTTGATTCTCTTCCTATAATATATATATTTGTCCATATTTGTGTGGATTTATCAATACTTCTTTCTCTGTCTTTATATGATACAATATAAATTAAAATAATACGTTTGAAATTCATCCCGTATTCATTTCGAAATAAAATATGTAAAAAACAAACAAACAAAAAAATAGAATGCAAAATGAATTAAAATAATATATTTAAAATTCAGTTTAAATGTTTTGTTTTAATTTGTTTTGCATTTCAGGTTTTTCATTTTTACATATATTTATTCCGAATTCCGTATGGGATGAATTTTAAAACGTATTATTTTGATTTATTTTGCATTATTACCACCATTTATCGCTACTTTCAGCGTGCAATTGGATTAGGTTTTGAATTACTTTGCATTTGTTCTTTAATATATATATAT
>KK118872.1:855543-865784 GCA_000611955.2 Stegodyphus mimosarum
TGAAACCATGCGAAACTGGAAACGTAACCATGCGAGACTGGACTTGAATAATTACTATTAATCGCAAGCTGACGAAATTGAGCTGAAAATGTAAAATGGCGTGAAAACCAAAAATTTAAATTTATTTAAGAGAGATATTTTTAAGAAAGAACCAACAGAGTAATATTGAGGTGAATTAAAAATCAAAGCAGCAACAGAAGATTGTCCGTAAATTGCAACAATAATGCAAGAAAAGTAAGCATATGTTAATTTGAAAGCTAAAAATGCAGGCTAAATTTAGAAACTGACATTTGCATTGCAGAAAAACTATGTATTTCTCGAAGTAGGTAGTTGAAACGATTTCCTGTTTTTGAAAAGTGCCAAAGCATTCCTCAAGGAGTAAAAATAAAAAATATGGTCTCAGTCTTCCTTGAAATGCATGGTGCTTTTTTATAACAAAAATGTCAATATAATCTTGACTTTTGCTTTATTTGAAACCCAGTAAACTACCGATGGTTCGAAGGTAGTAAATTTGAAGTAAAATATTGAAATTATGTTTGTACCGCATGGAACAAAATTTTAATTCACAGTAACAACGGTATAAGTTTGGAAGGTTCCACCATTTATAAAACCTTAATATCTTTAATCTGTTTTTCTGTTGTTCGACGTGACTGGAAATTGGAATGAAAGAGAAAGAAACTAGAGTTCCATATCTTTGAAAATAGTGTGACCTAATGTACCTCGGGGCGGAAGAAGGCAACGTATATTTCAAAACAAGGAACTTTCTTACTTGACTGATTTTCCGAAAACCATCTTTCATCCTGCCACCGAGAACAGAACAAAACATTTACTCTTCATTAAAGAATGATAATCCCTTTCTTATGACAGAAAGTTATTTGGGGGTATATCGAGACCTAGATTCAAGAATTTTATTGCTTGATTTCGAAAAACTTCTCTATCTTTTTATGCTAGGCAATGACGATAAATTTATGTGTTATCTCCCTTTAACATTAACTGCTTTCCCGAGGAAAAACTGTACACACCTAATAAATTCTCCTATTTGTATGTTGAGTAAAGTATTACATATTGGACATTAAAATATCTCTATTTTTTATCAATTTTTACCACATATACTTAACGTTAGGATACCAAAGATATCATCCACGCGACTTGGCAAATTGCCTGCCAGATATTATTTTTAAAACTGACAGATTTTTGTAAGTTTCTAATGTAATTCTTTCATTTTTCCAGTCTCGCATGGTTTTATAATCTGATTACTGAATCTACCTGTTTTCTAGTTGTATGGATCCTTGTTGTATGGATCTTATAGTAAGCTTTGCTGCGAAAATATGAATAATTTTATTCTTGAAATGTATTACATATTCTTAGCAATGTTTATGAATGATAACTAAAAGGCACTTCATACATTCTTAATTCACCAAGCAATAAGTATATTTATCATAAGTTACAGGCAATTTGAATCTGTCTTCGGCTGCAAAAGGTTATTATCATCATTAGATTACATTTCAGAGCCTTAGCTATAGCTGAAAAAATAATATGCATAGCCAAGAAAATTTTGTTAATTATCTCAGCGGCATAAAGATTAATCAGATTTATTGCAATTGAATTGCATCATCAACATTTATATAAAATAATAATTATTATTTCTAAATTAATATCTTTTTTTTCTGCTGAATGTATTGTTGTAATTTGTAAGATGCATTAAATATCCTATGCTACATGGACTGACAACAGTAATTTTCATTTCCCCCCACCTGGAATTTGCTATGAGCAAAATGAAAATAATAATATAGAACAGAGTTTCTTTATGTGTATTTAAATATGTGTACTCATATTGTTAATACAATAGTCTGCTAAAAAATTTTATAGAAAAGTCACGTCACGGGTGCGAAACTCACACTAATTAAATTAGATTAATAATTAAATTGGGCTACATGGCACCAATGTGCTCTCTATAGAAAAGGCACGAAGTGATATGATCAGGACACCTTAATTCCTATTATAATATATTATTATTATTATTGCTACGCACACAATGGTATCCCTCAAAGGGAGGGATGCCCCATTGAGGACATTTTAGAGAAACTGGATCGAATCTACATTATATATGGGGAAAACCACGAAAATGTCTATGCAGCCACCCTGTTGACCGAGTTTCGAATCCCGGACCGAACTACTAGTGTTTAGCGACTTCTACTTTTGGGCTTTTTTGTTATAATATAAATGGATTTTAAAGCAGCTTTTGACCACACAATGCCACATTTTGAGAAAAGGGGATTTTTAGCAAACAAGCTTGGATTTCTTTGATCAGATAAAAAAATGTTCCTTGTCATCCGACAATCACTTTATTTGCCAGATGCGTAACTCTCTAATTTTGATGTTCTGTCTTATGAACATGATCTTACAAAACAATGTGCATAATCCCACGAAGCAATGTTTTGAGATAATTCAAACTATCCAAAACAGCGCAAAGGCTGTTCTATGACAGTTAGCAAAAGTGTCGTTATATCTGTACTTCCAAGAATGTCAGGAATGCTAGAACAAGTGCATATATTCCGAAATCTGTTAAGTTGTGACTATATAGAATTCTTTTTCTTATTTTTCTAATAGAACTGACCTACAAGCAATTTCTGCGAACTTTTAGAATTACATATTAGTAGACTAGAGGGCAGTGGATCTTAGAAAGATCTTAGAAAGCTATTTCAAAGAGTCTATAGTGCATCCTTAATGTAAAGTTTTCCCTCTGAAACCCAAAGAAAACTTCTTGCTAGGTCGAGATAAAAACAACTCCAGCTAATATTAGGCCTGTTAAGACACGTACGTAAGATAGAAGAATCATCAATGTCCTTTGCGCTGAAACTATGTAGATATACAAGAAAGATGTCTATAAAATCCAGATGCGTTTTGGTTAAATGGAACAATATTGTTCCAGAGAAGTTTATTTTTACTTTTCTGAAGACTACAGCATTTCGACATCATAACGTTTATTCAGGCTAAAACATAACAATTTCCAGCTGGTGCTATCGCTTCAAGCTAAAATTTAGCATTTTCCAGATGGGAAATTATTGAAATGGCGCGATGGCTAAATGCAGTCAGGCTTATGTTCAATAGCTTGGTAAACATTTTGCGCGCACCTGGAAGATGCGGATAGTCTGCTTGGGTAATTTTTTATCTACTATTCTATCAGCAGAATTTTATGATCAAGTATATCAATATTTTTTTTCGGAGTAGGTATTTTAAATTTACTGAAAACTAACGGCTTCATGGGATAATCATTTTAAACTTGCTGTAACAAAAAGTGCTTTCTTCTTATCTTTCAGCATTCTGCGACTAGTTCTTTGGACGTGAAATAAACATAATCATTTTTCCCCAAGCATGGACTGATTTTATAAGGATCCTGTGTATAAAGAAAGGAAGGTTCTAGTGTCTTCGATAGCTTACCGGTCACAGAGCTCGTCTGCAGACTGATGTTTATTCAATACACTATCGAAGGAAAATGTTTATTGATATAAATTATAAGGTATTTCTCCCTCCTTTTTCGCGTGCCTTCGTGATGTAGTGGTCAGCACGCTGGGTGCTTATTCCAGAGGTCCAAGGTTCGAGTCCCGTCGCTCATTGCTCATTTTTCATACCTCCTGCTTCCGAATAACCTAATGACTCTACATAATGAAACCAATAATGAAATTTATGAGATTTCATTAAACAGTGCAGCTGAATAAAATAACAAATGTGAATAAATATTCAGAAGCATAAATAGAGTAAAAAATTTAATTTTGATAAATCTAAGTTCTTAGAAAGTTGGTAGAAGAAATGCTTCAAATTTCTAATGCGAAATTATTCTTTCTAAGCATAGCACTGTATTATAAAAAAAGGTTTTTGCCGATGCAACATTGTAATTCTTTCTAATCTGAACACCGAGTTATAAAAGGTTTTCCACTTTAATAGCGATTTTATTACTTAATTGTGAGAACTACGAGATCTACGTACGTTATGAGATTTTGCAAAGTGATTTTTCAGTTTGAATATCTCATTTTAATGATGTTTCCATTAAATGTCGCAATTATATATCGCGATGCGGCTATTTAAAATCTGAATAAGGCAATGAAATGGGTTAATGTTAAAAGTTAAATGGGCTATGTTGCGCCGAATTACGATTATTGGAGTGGTTAAACAACAAGAATCAGCGTTGCTAAGAATCATAAATTTACAAACATTGCGTTGGTTCTTGTTGTTTAACTTCTCCAATAATCGATGAAGTGAATGTCAGTTGTTGAAATATACGCTTTATCTGTAGGATTGTAAACGAACGATTATTCCCCAGTAAAAATAAATGCCATTGAAAGCTTCTTTTATAAAGTATATTAATGATACTGTAAATGTTTGTTAAAATTATGAACTAGACGCATTATGTGATATTGAAAACTATATTTATAAATTTTTCACTAATCATATTTACGTAAATTATCCAGAAGCATAACTATATAAATTTTTCACTTATGATATTTACTTAAATTATCCATAAGCATATCGTTTAAAATAAGTCTTTTCTTAACATTGATAAGGAATACCTTACTATTAATCTGAAATTCAAAAATACATTATTTTTAAATAACTTAGTTTATTGCACTGACGAGCAAAGTTCAGCTGAATTTTAAGCATAAATTCAAGATTTTATGTCCTGGGAATAGCAACAGCTTTCAGAACTGCCGATTTGCGACGCTGCGTAGATAATCAGCATTGTGGTAGTATAAGGTAATGCGAAAAAGAAAAAAAACTGAGTATGTATTTTTCTCATTTTACAAAGAAAAAGAAATTTTGCTTAAATTAATATGGATTGAATAGGGCAGATTTGTGGCAGATTTTGAATGCTGTAGGTTTAGGTTTTACTTCTAGACTGTGCTATATGAACCTATTATAAAAAATATTTCTTGCAAAAGTATCAGTTATCGTTTCCGCTTTAAAGAAATCAGCGTCTATTAAAAAAAAAAAACAGTGTTCTGAATTACTAAAAATCTGAAGTCGTGCTTACAATTTACAACTAGATCAAATGCTGTTTTGAGAACAAGGAACATTGAAATCAGGGAAAATGTAATATTTTACACGTCACGACGGACGCACTAAGTATTTTCGTCTGGTTTTCTAGGAGCTGCTTGGCGATCGTTGCGCTAGTTTGGCGTCATAGGTTTTTTCTTTATGATAACCCTAGATTCATCGTGACGGAATGTAAACAAGACTTACCGTATTATTCTCAGTCCGTTCTTCGTGAGCAGATGCGTGAGATGACTGTCCCGTTTTTTGCCTCTTATTGGATATTATACTCTTCAGTCGCATTACGTAAGTGATCCATGTGTTTTTTTTCCTTGTGCATGCAAGAGTGAGCACCTGAGCGATTATGAAATGTGAAACGTTTTTCTTCATTTGTTATACTTCTAAAGTTAAATAGCTCTGTTCACGTGTCTTTTATTGCATGTTCATCGGATTATACGAATGCAGCGTTGTGAAAGCTAGGGTGCGTAATCAATCTGTGATAGGGGGGAGATGAATAAAATTATTGGATGTCTCAAAAGTATTTTTAACTCAATTTTAATTTAATTATAACTTAACTTTAGTTTTTAATAGTAAGTAAGTTAGTAATTAGAATTTATATGAGAACAGAAGGGATGTTCTTTGCTCCTTTTGATGCTTGTATATTGAAAAGTGTGTCAAAATTATTCGTTATTTTTATTTAACGTTATATTAAATGTCGGAAATATGTTTTTAAATATCGTTTCTTCACTCTTTGAACCTTCGAATAGTGCAGCATGGATCTGCAGGACTGAGTATCACTTTTACCTACGATCTAGAGAGTTTCATGTATTTCATGATATTTTGATCATTTTGATTGTAAATATTGAACGCATGTTTTAAAGTAACTACACAGGCTTACCAAATGTAATTTGCAGAAATTGTTTAAGAAATTCATAATTTTTTAGGGGGCGTAAGATTTTTTGTTTGAAAACGGGACTTAATTTCTTCCTTCCTTCCTGCACAGTTGTCTCCCAGTTTATGTTACTTGCACATTGCTTACTTCTTGCACATTCATTGCCTGTTGCACTGGATAATAAAGAAACATTCATGTGAAAGGAATTAATTGCAAAATTCTATGCATTATTCAGGCCTCCAATTCTCAAACGAATCGAAAAAGCGAACGCATGAAACCCGCTACTATATGAATTACATGGGAATGAGAATCAGAGAATTAAAAGTAGAGAATAAATCCAACTTTAAAACTGTATATATATTTTGAGACTTGGCGATAAGATTAAACGAAATTAAATAATAAATAAATAATATTAAATAAAAGTTAAATGAAAATGGATCAATTATTTTATTGCTTTATTTTACAACATAACTTTGCATGAAATTAATCAAAAACTTCACTGTGCACAATGTTTTGGGTAATAACATCGTTAAACGTTAATAAATATGATCAGCAGAGTGCATCCGTGGAACACTAATTTTTTTATTTTCGCCTTTTTTAATATAAAATAAAATGCTATATATGCAGAACATAGTGCCAATATGTTTACAAATGATATCAAATTACAATTGTTTAGGTTGATTTATGAGTTCGTGATAAATTTATATTTTATGAGATTTTCTTATGAAGCTATTTCAAAGTCTGCCATTTTTTTTCTGTTGAATGATATCCAAGAAGTTAAAATATCAAACAGTTGAAACTGTCGCCAAATTACTGGGCAAACTTTGATGTGAACTGGATTTCAGCATAAACTGAGTTATATGATTTCATTCAATGCGTGTGGAGTAATTTAAAATATCTCATACAATTCGGCTAGCAATCGGCATGTTTATGACCTTGATACCTATCCAGTTTACGAATAGTAAATTATTGAAAATTATCCATTGTAGAATCTGTATTTTATCCCTTTCTTATTCGAAAGAAAAAAACAGGATGTGGAAGCAATTTTAATAGAGGTGTTAAATTTATGTCGATAAATTAGATTTAGGACGCGATTGAAATCTGTATCTTTGACAGGAAAATTGAGTGAAATTAAAGAAATCTTTACATAGTTCTGAGTAGTGAATTTATTGCTTAGCTATCTGAAATTTTATCATTTGAAAGATAATTTGAAATTGTAATAAATTGTAAAATAATTTCTAGTCTGTGTTACATAGTGAAAATGTATTTTACGTATAGCTTAAATTGGGATTCACACAAAACAACCTAAATCTCTGCGTGAATAGTTCTTTGATGCAGATCTTTTTGTAAAAAAAATTATTATTATAATTTGATTTCATTAATCCTGATCAGTGGAATTCTGGTGGAAATTGTCCTGTAATTCAATTAAATAGTATTATGCTATCATTAGTCAGTTATTTAAAGCCCCTTGAAATCTTACGACAAGCAACTTAGCGCCTACAAGCATAAACTGCATGCAGTAAGTGTAAAATCATTGGACTGAAAATGGTCAGAAACATTTTTTGAGAAGAAAATTAAGCAATGAAAAGAGAGAAATTTCAAAAGGAATGTGACTAAAAATTATATTACGGATAGTGATAAGTCTAGCAAACTCCTTTAAAATTAGAATTATGTAATTTCGGGTTTATTAATATTAGCAAAACAAGGTTTAGATATAACTTTCAAATATATTTCTTTCCTTATAATATCAGCATTTTAATTTTAATATGAATTTTTAATTAAAAATAGATTCTCTGTAATCTACCGTCAGTGACCGACTACATTTGAAAAGGAAGCTTTTTGTCAACCATCGGTTACGGTCGTAGCGCTTAAACGTGTGAAGCGGCAGGTCTCGGTATTTTATCTTGCATGTACCTAAAATAATAATAAAGAGACAAAAGAAAGTCCTCCAGTAGTAAAAATTAAATGACGAGCCTAAAATAATCGATAGTTTTTCTTTATGTAACTAAAAATTTTATTTAGCATAAAGAAAACTGTATTTGGAATTTTTTTTCCATTCCGTACTCTTTATGGTACATTATTACGAGCTGCATATTTGTTTGCTATTTCAGATATACAACAACACTTCTGTTATAAAACTGTTTGATATGGCGTGCTTTGTGATACTGCATCGGAATTATTTAAAGTCACGTATAAATCACGTGCCCAAGGAAGTGTAGATTTAAGCATTAGAACTGTAATTCTTCAGAAGTCAAACTTTCAAAGAACACTTGTTATAACATTGCTGTACGTTCCTATGATTTCGGATTTTGCATTGCAATGCCTAAACACACACACATATATTGGCTTGTGATGCTTAAAATGTCAAATTTTTCCCTGTGAATAAATGAATTTTATTAATACGTCGCTGATATTCGTGATCAAAAATTTAATTTTGCTGGAAATGGTTAACAGTCTCAACACAGGTGAAAATTTCAGTTACTTGCGCACCGATAGTTAAATATAAGTCCAAATGGAAATGATGTGTTTAAATTTGTATAAATTCACACGTATAGTGATTTTATGTATTTACTTTTTCTACATATTTTGCATTTTTCACGAATAAAATACTGTTTATATTTTTTACTTATGCACATAATTTTTTATTTGACATGCGTAAAAAAGATTTTTGAAATTCTGAACTATACATACATGTACATAATTAGTTCTTAAACTTCGCAAATACATACCGTTTTCACTTACAAACATTTCATTTTCAGTAAAATATAGCTGTCTTATTATGTGGGTTTAATTGCGGACTGTGTGTCTAATGCAACATTATTATTTTATTTTAATAATATCCTAGTAATTTTAAAACTAGTCTTTTAATTTTATTTTTAAGTTACAGAGGTTAAAAATTATTTTTGCATTATTACTTACGCATATCATTTTTCAAAAGGTCAGTGCCTTGGATACTAATATAAGCAGTTGTGCCTTTCAAAATACCTCCGTTGGCATGTCGTGATGGCAGCGTAGTTTTTGTGGGAACAAGTTTTCAGCTCTTTTGCATTTTATGTTCTCTCCCCTCTGCATTTGAACCATCCTGTGTGTTTCATGTTTCGTAAGCCCCAGGCGAAGCTATTTATTTCTGAACTGTCAGACAGTTATGTTGTTGCCGACCGATTAAGCATCATCATCACGTTCTGTTAGGTGGAAGTAAAACGTAGTCTATGCTCCCCTCTTTCTCTCTTTATGTATATATTTATATTTAGAAGGGGATAAAATTTCACTTTCTGTGATGGCATGCTGAATCAAAAATTGGTAAAGTGTGAACATTTGGTATGATGCAAATACCAGAAATATTTTGATGCAGTTCATGATAATCACCTTGATCTTGCACTGGAGACGTTGAAAACAGTCACATCATAATGCAGATAAGGTTAATAAAATAAAGACGAGTAGCAGAAGAAAGTTCAGAGATTGACTGAAGGACATCATGTTCAGATAAAAAACCGCTTTGCTGTCTTCCGCATTCGGACCTCTCTGCAGCTTCCTTCCCTCCCCCTTGTTGTTGTTTAATGGAATGTGATGTTCGTTAGTCCAAAATGATCCGCAGTCTTTTCTATGCTACACGAAAAACAATCTGGAGAGAATATAACTTTCCAATTGTAATCCACCTTCTCTGCTTTACTTTCAGTTGTACCACCGTTGAATAAGCCTGAATATTCTTTCATGATCTAGCGTTTCGTGTCGATCACGTAACATATATTGCCTTTTGCATCTGTAGATCTAAGGTGGTGGTGGTTATTTTACTTATATTCTCATAACATTATTAATTTATTTGTGAGTTGAACTAAACAAATCAAAATCTGACGTTACGATACTTGAATTTTATGTAAGATGCTTCAGTATGTTAAATCCCTGTTGTTAAGTGTATTAACGGTGTCAGCATTTGGTGAGTCGTTTTGGAACCCACCTCCTACAATTTTACAAAATCGAAGTTTTGTGAATAAGCTCAAATGCAAGACCTTGGCCAATTCGGCACTGCTTCGGCTCATTATCGACAGTTATTCGTCCGTTGCCAACATGTAGAGTGAGCACTCATTCGACTGTGTCCTCTGTAATGGAGGTCCAGGTCCATCTTCGTGTATGATACCTGTCCAGTTATTTCTAGACGTATCTAGCCATTCGTACATGCCACGCCATAATAGAACACTTGTCTCATAGTACTACGTCTTTTTACTTCTGGTACTCATTCGAATCATAAGCAACAAATCACGCGTTTCCCCCTATCTTTGGCGTAAGTGAAAGATGGTTTATTGTGCCTTTCACCAGAAAGAAT
>KK118872.1:865799-875818 GCA_000611955.2 Stegodyphus mimosarum
TCGTAATAAAAATTAAGGTATAAATGGCGGATAATTTCGGCTGCGATGGAGAAATCACATTTCACTTCAGATTTTCAATTCAATTACGAGTTATTCCATTTGAAAAATCAAGTTTCAATTTACTAGAGACCATTTCGAATGAAATACATAATATTAGTTAAAATTTAAAAATGGCTTTAATTCATTGTATTTTATAAAAAAGTACAGGCTAACATTTTTTTAATCCTTAATTTTGCTGAGTTTTGATGCAGGTTTTTTTTTGCAAACTAAACGTTTTTGCCAATCCTGCATCGATTTAATGAGCCGATGTCATTTCTCACCCCATTTTGCTTCTTTGGCGTTTATTGTCACATTTGGTACTTTTTAGAGTGTTTTAGATCTTTCATGTTATGACTCTAAATTATTGAAAAAATAATATACTTAACACTGAAATATCGAATTGTACATATATTTGAAATTAATCATTGGTAGTACACAAAGCATCAGTACTTAACGTTTATTTATTCTTCATGCTACAAAAAGGCCGTATTTTACCACATATCTTCCTCCTAGTTACTTCTTTTTAGCGCCAGGTTCTAAAAATTTTAAAAACATTCGCGAAATTTCTCCCTTCCTCAGTACGTTCAAAGAATGATCTTCCCTAAATTTTAAAATGGAGTCGTTTACGTAGTGATAGTTTTCGTCTTACCGACAAATACAAGCCCTCGCAAACTATCTGCAACGATACATCTAACATTCTCATTGATACCATTGGTAGTAACGGTGTTAGACACCAGGGTGCCTGTGCATAGTGCACTACCCCTTCTGTAACTGAGTTAAAAATTTCGAACTAGATTACGGGCATGAGTTAAAGAAACTAAGAAATCAAATTCTTACTAATGTAAGTTCTTTTACCCCCTAAAATGTTAGAATGCCGAACATTTCCTTCTACTTGTTAAATTTTTTGGCAGCCTAATACAAGAACCGACCAGTAATAACGCTGCGAACGCGAACTTGCAATCAGTCTGCAGTTTTATTGAGTCAACTGAGCATTCACCTTTTCTAATGATTTGTTTGTTATTTTAACGTCTCAACAATAAAGCGGGTGAGATCAAGTTACAGGGGAATAGAACTGAAGATATCTTATTAGATACTGTAAAGTAAATAGGGCTATGTATTCGTACTGGAATTCAGGTTTCTTTTAAAAAAGTAATTTTGTGGTAGTGACCAATAGTTTATCCGTGACTGCTTTTCATTTGTTATGTTCTTACTGTAACTGCTTTGGAAATCAAATTATTCGCAAAATTGTCTTCTCTTGATTTTCGGTCGATGAAATCAATGAAAAAAGGGTAACAATACGCGAAGAAGTATGGTATTAACTATGATTTTATTGGTTTCAGAAAAGTGGTACGCGTTATGTCGTCGGTATAAGTGAAAACTTAATGATTACAATGGTCACTTATAAATATTTTTGAAGTTGTTTTTTAATTTTTTATTAGAAGAAAGAAGTGTATATCTGTGAGATGAACGTGCATGAATTACGACATAGAATCAAAATTTTTCTCGAAACTTAACCGTGTGCCGCCAAACCCTTTTACTCTTTTAAATGCGTTTGTCTCGAAGACACAACCTTTGCAGATTCCTGAGGGTGGTACACTATCGACCGATAGTTTAATTGTTTAACGTGTCGTTATGTTATTCAAAATTTTGTTTTAAATTAAATTTGCAATTCAGATTTCTTAATAAAATAATTTTGATTCGTAACAAATATTGAAAATTGCGGTCAGGCTTTTCTTTAGCTGTTAAGTACTTAGTTTTAGTTAACGCATATAAAATAATTTGCTAAATTCTTTTTATTTACCTTTATTTATTTTATTCTTTTTATTTTCTATATTTTTTGTTGTTTAACTTGTAAGAGACATTAGGTATTTTTTTAAACAGGAGACATGAAAAATGATCAATGCCTTCGCCGGGACTCCAACCACGGACCTCTCGAATACAGGACGGGCGTGCTGATCACTACACTACGAAGGCGGGAGAAATACCTTATATACCCCGCTTTTAAAGGGCGACTGGGGATTAGGGGACTCAACCGCCAAATCCTGATGGAGAACAATCATCATTAACTACCTTTTTTAGTTCGGGCGGCACTTGCTGAGACATTAGGTATTTTTTGAAACAGGAAACACGAAAAATGAACGATACTCTCGCCAGAACTCGAACCACGGACCTCTCGAATTCGCGCCAAGCGTGCTGTCCACTGCACCACGAAGGCATGCTAAGAAGGCGGGAGAAATACCTTATAAAAACAGATTAAAAAAATAATCAAAATCTAAAGAAATGTGTATGTATATTTTGAGTTTTGGAAAGAGGGATACATGGGGCAAAACAAGGTAAGAACCGTTATATTAGTAATACGGTCAGCATTTAAATCACTATTTTAAGTTTAAAATATAAATTATTTTCCCTCTGGTAAGTTACTGACTGATGTTTTTCTTTTTCTCAGTTTATACTGTTAAATAATTGTCCCTAAAATAATGCTTTAAATAATTCGTCCCGTTTAATAAATGTGCTGTATAGAATTATTTAATAATGTACCCGTTTCACTAGTCCTTCTTATTTCTACATGTGTCTGAGTTCGCTTTTCTCATATTTAAATTTTTTGCAATTAGTTATCACTTCTGTAACATTTAATACTATGGTTGGTCGCTATGGTTAACACACTTAACACTTCGATTGGATTATGTTCTATGTAATAAATGAATGCGTAAGGAATTATTTATATTCTATTTGGGAGGGAAAGGAAATGTAGCAAAGTCTCCACACCTCCAAATAGAACCGTTTGAAAGTTAAACATTTCCAAATTTTGGCGACATGAGAATCTGAACGTTTCACCTACATTAGCCCACATTCAAAGCTTTCCTTTTCCTCTCTGAATAAGGTATTAAAACCCTACCCTCCATCTGCCACAGTCGACGACACGTGTTTGTTTTCCGTCTTTCGATGCCATTTTGTCACTAAGTGGTAGTGAATCTATTATCCTACTGCAGCTAAAAGCATTATGTCGTTAATATCGAATAAAGTGTGGATTACGAGTTGAAACGCCCGAAAACGTCAAGAACTACTTCGGATGAATGGTTAAGTGAGAAATTTACTTCCTATGACTTTCCTCAATATATTTTTGTCCTTGGCAGTGGAGAAAACTGTCTTCTGAGTGTGTCTAGTTCTTATTTTTCTTTTTTAAATGCTTTCTGAAGAATTCAGATTTCTTTCAGTTATCAAGAGCTATTCTGGGTACTTTCAACATTTAATGAAAGCAAAAATGTATTCTTTTTAGTGCGTTCTAAAACTGGTACTGTTAGAAAGGGTAATTAATTTAAGATGTAAGAAAAACTAACTGAATTCTGAACAGTGACTGAAATCATAAACGTTATTCGAGTTAGAGAAATCCATCATTATTTCCTAGGCATTAAGTATATATCATGTTGGAATTTAGTAATTTGCAATAAATTGCGTATTTCTCCATTTTAATAACAAAACAGACTTCGGGCAGACAGGAAAAATAGTAAGTCATATATAATTATCCTAAGTTATATAAACTAACACATTTATAACTAAAAACTCTTATAACGTAAAACTTAACTACAAAAACTGCCATTCTTTCCTTCAGAAGGTGTAATGCGAAGTTATGACGTTACTAGTAGCTTATTAATAAAAATATTGTCGATCCGGATTAGATTACAGGCACTTTAATTATCGTTACTTACAACGCTTGATTAACCATTTTTGGTCATGGATGCAAGGATTTATGTCCTTCGAGCAATTCGGATCTTCTTAAAAGGATCATGAATGGAAATCGCTTCATCAAACCGGTTTAAAAGAGAGAAAAGTGCAGTTTTTCGGTCCGTTCAATCTCTAACTGATGCCAGTCTATAACAGTCACTTTTCAGTTTTTTTTTTTTTCTTTTTTTTTTTTTTGACAGACAATTTTTCATCTTGCATTAAAATAACATTATTTTAATTTATATCCAGATGTATATAAATGTAATATCTGGAAACGATCTGTCTCTTGTTATGTATTCAGATGCCTGTCAACATCCTGGGCATCTATAATATATGATGTAGTTGTAAAGAATCATTTAGTTTTAAAGTAAGCAGTTTTTATTCAGTTACCTATTTTTTCATCGTCACTCATTTCCGTTTCTTGCCAGAATGAGATTTCAGTTTCGCGTATTAGCAAAAGTAGTGTAGAAAGATGCTGTTTAGCTGGTGTTTGAGTTACTTCAGACACAGCGTATTCTGCCGTTCAGCCACGTTGTTTCGTTGATTTAAGCTTGGTGTTTTATGGCCGTGCATGTTAATTACCGGTTTGTGTTCGTCGGTGATAGATTAAGACCAACTTGCGTTAATTATCTGTGTGCAGCTTCGGCTGATTATTTAGTTTTAATTTTTATAATTTTATTTCTAGTTGTTTTTATAGTTTTCCATTCTATTTCTAATTTCCTATCCAATTAAAAACGTTGGCTCACTTTGTAAGTACCAGAAGTGCCGTCTGTAAAATTCCTTCTTGGGCTGAATGAAAGGTCTTTTCACCCTTCTTACGTCTTGTCATTGATACAGTGTGAACTAAGCGAATAGTCGCTTCACAGTTCAAGTATAGATCTAGCCAGCACGGTAAAGTTAATTTAGCTAGACTCTTACAATATATTTAAATTAATATCCAGTTTTCTTACATCTAGCTTTATTCTGCTAAAAACTTGTGAAAATATGTACTAAAGTTGCTTTATTACTTAATTTTTAATTTTACATTGACATGTTCTCTTTCAATAAGGCATGCTATTCAGGTACAGGGACTCAGCATCAGTCAAGTGATTTCTAGAAACATTATGAACAATTCATAAATGAACTTTTGCATTAAAAATATTATGAACAGCTCATAAACTAATTTTTGCCTTTTTCTAATTAAAATGCTGTAAACTATCTATTTATATGTTTTTGGTTATTTTATACAAAATTAGTTAATTCCGTTGATATTTTGAAGAGCATTATGTTTTCATCGTTTAATGTTATCGTTCGGTTGATGATATCAAAATAGTCGTGGACAAACGTGATTATATTAAGTAGAGCCTATGGAATAATAAACCAGTTCTAAACTTCTAACAGACTTGAAACAAATTATGCTTGGTCTGAAATTAACTACAGAGACTTGAAAAGGCTAAAATAACCTTTTTATTAAATCAGAACATGCACATAAAATACACGTTTCGTGATTACAAAAACATCTACCTCCTGTGGCGATGCAACTTAAAGTAACAATCAAATTCAAAAAGTTAAACTAAGCCTAGTAGTCGAGGAGTACGCTGTTGATCTTAATTCTTGGTTGGCTCACAAATTTTCACCGGCGTAACAATTAAATGATGGCAGCAATGACCCAAAGCCGAAAAATTACAATCTTACCAGAGCTTTTGCGAAATCTAGTAATGTGGCTACGAGAGGCAGAATCACGCTCTTTCTTAAAATCCAAACCTTTCAACTTAAATTCTCCCTCACTGATTTGCATTCTGGTGTGAAAACGGAAAGGAGAAGTGATATTAAAGGCATAAATCATAATAACTGGTTAATTAAAATAATAGTAATGATACCAACTTGTAATCAAATAGTGTATCTGTCATACAGGCTGATCATGTTTTTGCCTTTTTTAAAAATTCGGCAATGGATACGAAACATTATTGAATAAAATCTCGTCCCCTATCCCTTCATCAAAATTAAATTTATAATCATTTTAATGTGCTGTAAAACAAAGTTAGGGCTATTAATAATGTCAAAATGACTTAATACTGTTTTGAATTTACTGAAGTCGCAATAAATATCAACACAGCAATAAAAATCAGTTAACCAATAGCAATTAAGATTGGAGATTATCGATAGTAGTAGGGGCATTATTAGCCCTTGTTGCCCTCCTATCCAATTAAAGAACAATGGCTCTTTTAGATACAATTTCAAAGACTCGGTTATCAGGTCTTGTCATTCTTTTGCAAAGCTCATAACATAAGTTCAGAGTCACGACTGCTGCTGTATTTTCGACTGGTAGTAATTATACCCTTTGTATTAAGAACGCGTTTGTCATATGTCTTCCCAGTTGTCAAAACCTATTGAAGTTTGTCGTTGTCGTCTCGAATTTTATTAATGCTCGTTTGTGTTTGGTTAACTGTAATTGCAATTGGTGGTATATAATCAATTAATTACTGCTATAATTTAGGACTTAGCAGATCTTAAAAATAAGGAATAAATTTTATGAAAAATATTTCTTCATTACTTCATTACATTCATATAAATATGTATCTTCTGTAATTATTAAAACATATAAAGCTTCTAAACATTATTGCTTACGCTAAACAAAACCCTTTTCGAACTCAGGTTACGTCATTGATCGTAGTGCGTACAGCAAAATCGCTTTTCACAAAGTTAACTTTCTGTGGAAAAAAATGTGTTAGGTATAATTCAGATTAAGAAAGTAATGTGTAATTTAAACAAACCTAAATATTGTTGTAATTATAGGATAAAAAAAACTAATTAAAAGGATTTTTATTACTACTTAAGGAGTACATTACACAATTGTTTCGTTTAAAAAGCTGGTAAAATTTGCTTAGAACAATTATTGACGTAGTTCTTTAGAAGGTTCATAGTAAGGAGCGCAGAGTTTTTCAGTGCTTCTCATAAAGTGTCATTTTCTTTCTTTATTAGCGTCAAGCTCGATTAAAAAATTAAACAGTTCCAGTGTCGTTTTTTAAGAATTTGCTACCTTTCTTTTAAGTTAAAGGCGCTCTGTCTTATTCTTTATTATTGTTGCTTTCACTGTCAACTAGTGTTATCCAATTCTTCATTCTTTGACTTCTTCTATGTCTAAAAATCCTTTGTCACCAATTGTTTTCGCAATTTTTACGATTTCTTTGGCTTCATTTTCAGTCCATGGAAATTCTTCCATGGATCCTTTCTACACAGTGCTGATGATAGCAAGCATTCAGTGTTGATAAATTAACGTTGAACCGCGTATGAATGAAATTCTAGCGTTTGGCAAACTAAAGGGAAACAATTAAGATAACACGTACATGTAAAATCACGTTGCGCAAATATACATTTGGTAAAATATTACTGCATGCATGCTCTCAGCTCGATTGGGGTCAGAATCCTTGTGAACTAGCTAATCCTTATAATCTAGTTGAATCCCTATGAGCTGCGTGGATGCTTTCATGGTCTTTCCCATGTGCAGCATAAATAAACACCAGTTTCTCTTTCAAATGCTCTACGAAAGCATGCTTTATTCTTTCTCTTATACAGCTAAGCTCTTGTGTGCTTCAGCGTATTTAAATAATTTCTACAGGTACATAATTTCCTCGGTATATGGTGACGTCACTTTTTATATGAGTAAACATGAAATGATTCTAGTTTATTATTACATTTAATAAATTTATTAAATATATAAAACTTCCATAATCGATTCAATTTATGACAGTGAAGATTATGAGTAGCATTCCACTGCAATGGAGGGTTTCACATAACGTTATTAGTAATATGGTGCAACGAAGATAGTGTTATCATCTGGTTTATGCGTTATTATCTCATTTTATAACATTAATGTGTTATTAGTTAAAAATCAGGAGGTTTAGATTCTACTGAAGATTTTGAAAAGCTTTGTATCTTTTTCTCATAAAACCAAAATATTTTCAGTTTCTAAAGAATTTTAATGTTTGCTTGAAAATGCAATAAAACATCTTGTTTTCAACATCAGTTTTGAACACGTGTTTAAAACTGATTAGTCATCTAATCTTCCCCAAACCCTTCTATAGAACTATTGTCAGCAATTGTTTTAGTAATGTTGAGAGAAACCATCAATTAAATGTCACGCGTTTGCATTTCATTTAGGGTGTAAGGTAATTGCTTATTAGATCGTAAATTATGTAGCAGTAGTTGCGGAAGCTTCTAACAGAAGGAAACTGCGGTTACCACCTCTTCACATGTACCAATGGTCTCAAACCCAAATTGTATGCGGACCGTTTGCACAATCTGAAAACAGATGAGAAGCGAGATTTTTTTTCCCTTTAACAAAATGAAAAGTTCGCTTAACAAAATAAAAAATATTTAAATTTAAAATTTTGAAATTTGCCTTCTAAATATTCTAATATTTGAAAATATACATAAAAAAATAATAGTATCGCAAAAGAAAAATCGAACTTATATATATTTTCTGTTTGAAATCTAAACTTTGTATCTGTAGGATATATGTTTTAGTTGCAAATTGTAGTTCAAATATACTGAGGACTAAATATTAAATTCTTAGACGGACATTTATTTTAAATAATTCTGACTTGTTTATTTAATCATTAAATAATTTCTTTAATTTAAACTAAATCATGAAACAATTTTAGACAAAATTTGTGAATATTATATTTGCAACTTAATATCTTTCTCTTATTTACTAAATTTTTCTTCGAGGTATTAATAATAACATACTGTTTCAATGCCAAATGATTATAAACTCCCTAATTTCTTACTATAGCTTGACAATTGATAGCGTTTCTATTCTAAATTTTGTATCCTTGGTGAAAATAACTAGAAATTATCTTCATCATGAATTGTAAATGCTCATCAGTCAGTTGGACTTCTTTTCAGCTTTTCACATATAGATGTATTCCCAAATGAAGGAATTACTATTAGTGTAAATATTCGTAGGTAATTTATTTTTTGACAAGTACAAATAAAATTTGGTCCCACCAGTGGTCGAGTGCTATGATGTGCACTAATAGTCCTACCGGGTCTCGAATCCCGGCGAACCAACTAGCTGCGTGAGCTTTTTCATGGTTTTTCCATGTGTGACGTAGATACGAGCGAGTTTCCCTTAAAATGTCCTTCACAAAGACAGCCCTTCTGTTAGGCAGATAGCTCTTGTGTGCTTTGTCATAAACAAGTAAACTAAAGCAAACTAAAACGAATAAAATTTAATAAAACCTGTGTCTTCAAATCTTTGATTAAGATTTATATCACACTATAAATTAATTAACTCCATTTATAGATTTTTTGCTCGTTATTATAAAAGTAAAATAAATTCGGACTTCAAATAACTAAAACATGAAATCTTTGAAACAAGTATATAATTGAAATGTCTTCGCGAGTCGCCAGTTTGAGACCACTGCTATAAGCTTTCGACAAAATGTGGTATAATTTAAAAATTTTAAATTAATAAAATTAGCTACCCTCGGTTCATTATAAAAAAATTCGCTAATTGTCTAATTTAGAATTTGCAAGCCCACGTTGCTTTAAAAAACTAAGTTTCAAAAGCGTACATTTGGACGCACAGATTATTCAATATCTCCAGCAAGAATAAACCAAATTCCGCTTGGCAGCATCACTGCCAGCATACTGAAGAGTGAATAAATCTGTGTGTGAGGAGGGGGGGATGTCTGTTCTCCAAAAAGACTATTGAATAAACTTCAAGGTGTCAAATCGCAATAATTAGACGATAGGTTATGAAAACTTGTCGTTTAATCCTAATTCGAATAAAATTGAAACTGTTGCCTTTAGATGCCATTGATGAAATAGTAAAAATCGATTTTCAGGCAGTCCTTTCCTATTCAAACATCTCTGCATAACGCTCCATAAAGAAAGGTAGTAAAATCAATTTCTTTTAGTAACAATGCTTGCTGAAGTTTTTTTCCTCTGCCGGAAGTCGCCAAAAGTATAGCTGAGTTAATGAAGTTAGCATGTGGAATGCGGCGTTAAAAGATAAATTGATATCGACTTTCAGGGATTTGATTATACAAACAATGTTAACTTTCGTTGTTGAAATAACTGCATTCCAGACTCTCGGTGCTTGTTAAAATGCATCAATCAAAGATTTAAATTAGTAAAACTAATAATGAAAATACAGAGGATGTGTAAATTTGAAAATCTGCAATAGTATTTTAGATTCAGTAACAGATGTAACAGATTCTCTTCAGTATCCAGTTAGAATTTTTTTCTTTTTTTTCTCTTCTCTTCGCTTT
>KK118872.1:875893-956652 GCA_000611955.2 Stegodyphus mimosarum
TTCTGAAGACTAAACAAGGTTTCTTTGTCCAGATAAAATGGGCTTGCATGTAGAGCGTTTTAAGGAGAATTGGCTCTTATTTACCTGACAAGAGAGAAAAAATAAAGCAAAAAAATTCGCGTGAGGTATCTCGTGTAGCCGGAGGGACCGATCCAAGAACTAGTGATCCACGGTTTAGTCACTTGGCCACTCTTGATTGCATCTAAGTTTGCATTAAAAATGTGTAGCTTACACTAGCATTCACCTTGGCGCGCTTCTCTTTCGTAGCTTGTTGCTTAAACCATGGTTTAAAAACTGCGTCGATCCGAACATGAAGTGATGTATCCGCTTAAAATGCCTTCGTGAAAGATTTATTTAAGAATTATATTAAGTTTGTAGAGACATTAGGTATTTTTGAAGCAAGGGAGATGAAAAATGAGGAACGCCTTTGCCGGGATCAAACCACGGACCTCTCGGTTACGCGTCGAGCGTGCTAACCGCTATACCACGAAGGCATGCGAAGAAGGCGGGAGAAATACCTACCTTTCTCCTTTTAAAGGGCGACTGGGGATTAGGGGCCCCAGTCGCCAAATCGTGGTGTTGGAGAATCACCATCCACCACCTTTTAGTTCGGGCGCCAATTGTAAAGTCATTAGGTTATTTAAAGGCAAGAGTGATGAAAAATGAGTAACGCATTCGCCGGGAATCGAACCACGGACCTCTCGGTTACGCCTCGAGCGTGCTGACCGCTGCACCACGAAGGCATGCGAAGAAAGCGGGAGAAATACCTTATATACTCCCCCTTTTAAAGAGCGACTGGGGTTTTGAGGACACAGTCGCCGAATCCCGGTGGTAGAGAATCATCATCCATCACCTTTTTTTTAGTTCGGGCGCCAGTTGTAGAGTCATTAGGACTTTTTTGGAAGCAGAAGAATGAAAAATGAGCAACGCCTTTGCCGGGAATCGAACTGCGGACCTCTCGGTTACGCTTCGAGCGTGCTGACCACTACACCACGAAGGCGCGCGAGAAGGCGGGAGAAATATCTTTATAAGTTGTTTGTTTCTTTACTTTTATATGAAAAGAAAGCATTGTTACTTTGTTGAATTTCAATATGTTGGATTTAAATCATTTAATTGTTGCAAAAACTTCCCAACATAACAACATCTGATAGCACATACATAGACTCTCATCTTTATATATTTATCTGATTTCAGGAGATTTAGATCTTCTGTGGAAGTGGTCTCCTTAAAGAACATGATTATCACTTATATTCAATACTGCTATTTAATTACTAGCTGAAATACCAATTCTATGCCAGGCTGATGAGCATTATTTTAAACAGCATTCAAAGGCTTATTCTCAACGCAAAAGACACAACCTTAACTCAGAAAGCAACCAAGTGTACTGGCGAATCTGGTTCTCCCTTCGAGTGCGCCCTACCACATCCATATCCCAAGTGCCTAACATTTCTTGGCTCTCCTTAAAGACTCTTCCCTTTCAGTCACTCTTCAGTCTCACTCATCCAGTCTCACTCACTGCAGCGCCCTATCCTGATGATCAGTAACATACTGTATCTATTTGTTGTAGTTTAGTGTGCCTCCCAGCTAAAGTATCTAGCGTTGCCTGGGCCTTACGCAGAGTGAAGAGGCGCCTGTAAGGGTTTTAGTAAGAACTGACACTTGCTTTGTTATCGGTCATGTCTTGGTCTTTATGTTATTGGTTAGTCGGAAATGAGCTTTCTGAAAATCACCCTTCACTCTGGCCCATTTCATCACCCGTTTCGAAATATTGTCGAAAAAAATTATAAACGCACTTAAATTCTTCTACGTTGCTCTAGAAAGTTCTGCACTGTTCTAAAGCGTAAGCGAATATGACGCCATCTAACAGTTTTGGTAAAAACTGGTAACGGAAAGGCAACAACGGTGACGTAAGCCTGAGATGGTGACATGATTTCAGGATTGAAACTATGTAGAAAATTTAATATTCATTTTTTAAAAAAAATTATAAATAACTTTATTAGTATATATAACTTCTACTGTTAGCAGGAACGCAACCACAGTGACATGAACCTAAGGTAGGTGAGATGAGCTCAACTTTCTAATATAAATGCCCTGACTGTGGGCTCCGTGGGGTTACTTTACGAAATAAAATATAGACAGTGACCTTTCTCTTGTTTTGAAGGTCAAGGAGTACAAAGTTTCATTCAAATTGGACTGAAACTGTATGAATTGCACATACACAGACTCTCATCTTTATATATTTATATGACTTTAATGAATTCAACTAATGTCATTTTACTGGTCCAGTTAATAATTAATAATAATTTAAATGAATCTGAATTTATTGTTTTAAATCGCGTAATTTGTTAATTAATATCAGAATAAATTTGGAAGAAAAATTAAATATTTTGCCTTTTGCTGAACGACGAAACGTTACCGCGGGGAACATAAAAATAGTTTAATCGGGCTGTGCGGCGAGTGGCAACACAGTTTTTTATATCACCGAGGTTCTGATTAAATCTGAAACAAAAATATAGTGCACTTTCCAGAGTCGCAACACAAAGCTTTCCTGGTGAGTAATAGCACACGTCCTTACAGCGTTATATTATATACATAGTATTCTCCGAAATACTAGTCATTTTTGTAGGTGATCGCGATAAGAAAATGGTTATCTCATGAGAGGCTTTCATTGTAGTGTTCTTATTAAACAGCCATAAATAAATATGAGGTTCCCTTGCATTCAAGCCCTTTTTCCTTTTTTGCATAACAACTTCATAATTGCAGGGTCATCTTATATAAAGTCACTTTATATTCAAACCTATACGGTGATTTATCGCAACCATAGACGAACAAAAATGCAGGGGCTGCAGTTTTGTAAGGATCACATGCTCAAAAAGAAGAATAAAATATCGAGTTTAATTTTATAACGATTCAGTACATAAGTGACCTTGAAGAAACAATTGCGCGGTCGACGACGCGCCTTCGATATTTTTAAAACTTTCTAATTGTGGTTGTTTTATCAACGAGCGTACCACGGTCAGTGGGTCAGCCGTGGTCTCTGTTTTGATGGCAAGCTTGTACCTAAAATAAATTTATCGGAGAATGTATCGCGCAGATTTGCAAGGTCATGTTGTTTTGTTATGTCATAATGCTCGTGCCTTGAAAATGTGTTCCGTAGCTGCTTTGCTTGTAAGGTCATGTATTTATGAAGCGACTTTTGAATTCTTTAAAGCAATTCATCCGCTGTAAATATAATTTGTTGATATTTTCATGCTATTAAGAACTCTTAACCATTGTACGTTAATCTGCGAAATTAATATACATATATCTTTGCAGTAAATCCTATCAAATTTCAAGTTTTAATATAAATTTTTAAAATTAAATGGCCGGACGAGAATTATTTTGAAATCCTGGATATGTCGTTCTTTATTTGAATTGTCGCTATCAAATAAATACCAACATTTTATTGAATTTTTCGATTAACATTATTCCTGAGCAGTGGATTTTAAGGTAGTTTTAATGCAAGATAAAGCAGCACGGTACTCTGAACTTTTAGCCCGAAATTGGTTCAAGCTATAGATTCAGTTAGTTCAGATATAGATTCAGTTCATATTAATTAGTTCAAGATATACAGTAGTTTCAAACTCAAATTGCTTGCGGTTCCGAATGTTCCATCTGAAGGCATCTGAGGGGCCAGAACACATTTTGCAGCAAAATGAAAAATATTTTAATAAAACCAAAAAAAAAATTAAGTAAAATAAGTTTTAAATATCTTTTAATGAATACTTATCAGCACAAAGGAAATCATTCAAATTTATATTTAGTTTCTATCTGAAGTTAGGTACCTGCAAGAAATTTCTATGTGTTATGTTTGTAATTAGCTATGTGGAAATTTTCCTGCGTTGCCTTAAGTTATGTGGTCTGATGTACAAGCATGCAGAGACAAAGAGAAGGATTCAACTTATTCATTGTATTTTTTCTCAATAGCATTCGCGCACATAAGCTCATTCCACATGTTTGTGACTGAAACAGCATAAGCAATAATAAAGCAATTCAAGCATAAGGGTAGGAATTTGCTATAAATACATATTAATATATATATATATTTAAACATATTTATATATAATATATTTTAAGATATAAATATATCTTAAAATATATTTATATTACATTAAAATATAGATATATTCGCCTCATGTACGGCCCCGGGTTGAAAATCCCTGTTTAAATATATTGACTGCTTTAAGTATCACAGATTATCGTCAGTAAACTCTATGTCTGTGTCGTGAGAACCTAGTTTGCTTTTCAATAACTACATTGACATAAAAGTTTTGCACAAAATTTGGTTTGTTAAAAGAAACTTTAAATTATGTTGCAAACTCTGTGGAACTTACTGTGAATTTTGATTTAAATTTAAGTTGTAATATAACTTCGTACAGTGTCTGAAGATGGTAATTGCAAGCTTTATTATAAGTATTGATTCTAGACTTACACTTTGAAAGTTTCTTAAAAAAAATGCAGCGAATTTCGTGAAAACAATTTAAACATAGCACGTAAGAGGGTTTTATAAATATGAATTCTACTTTATTATGCGAAATAGACATTTCATTCACTGAACTATTCATTATGCTTCAATGGGCTAAATTCATTAAAATCATAACCCACAGTCAACATGCATTAATTCGCAGAGATACTAATGTTAATATACAAATGCCCAATTTTACAGATTTAATAAGGAATGTTATCTTACCCAAAGGGAAACCTTTAATCAGCAAGAGTAGTAGTTTTCCTTTTGCAAGTTTTTCTTTAATTATGCTAAGTGAAACCTTCAAATAATTATAACATCGGCATGGGAAAATTATATAAAACGGTGAATTAGGAGACTGGGTTCTATAATAAAATGCTTTTGAGTTATTTTGAAGTCATTGATGCTTTTTCACCTCTTTACCTTTGATAGCGTATTCTTCTTTGAGAGACCCATTCACAAACCTGCTAAACTGATGTATTATTATTCCCTATCTTTTCTTTTCATCTTCTGATGAATATTTGCTGTTTCCCATTTTCAGTATTCGCAAATTCGGTTGGTTCTACAAGTGGCCGAGCGGTTAAGTCCACTAAATACTGGGAGTTTGACCCGGGTTAGATCTGAAGCGAATGGGCTGACTGCATGATTGGTTTTCGTGTTTTGTCCGTTGTGGAATGCGAATACGATCTGGTTTCCTTTAGTCCTCCACGAAGGTATCCTTCCTCATAAACAGATTTGCCATGCTCAAATAACCAAAGCTAACCCAAAGTCGGATAATTGCTTAACCCCCTTTTCTTACATGCTTCCAGAAGGATGGCTATCTTGGTTGTTGCCTGCTTTCCTCGACGTCATAATACCCATCAGGGTAACGAGCAAACTAGCATGCACAACTATTTCATCTTAGAAAGTAATACGTATCTGTAATGTTACTCACTGAAGAACCAATCTATTCATAAGTGTTTAAGGTGTAATTTTGAACTTTTTATCTGTTATATGGGAAGTTTGGTTTTTCTTAATTGCAGAGTGTTTCTAGAACGACTCATTTGTGAAATCTTTATTACTTTATCATATGCCGTAGACTTAAAAATTTAGAGACTCGGAAAAGCTTAAATACATAAAAGGAATCATTAATAGTCCTACCATACCTGGCAGAACTTGTCAATGCCATATGAATCGTATTTCAAGGATTGTTTTTAAGCCACACTTACGTCTTTCCTGGAGGATATTCTTAGAAATTAGTCTACTCTTCTTATCAGAATAGAAAATGTTTAAGATGAAGAAAGATTTCACAACTGAAAAAAGTACTATTCCTTTTTATTATCACTTTGTCTTATTCGCAAGTGTTTGCTTTAAATTATTAAAATTCGTCAATGATAATAATGTCTTAAACTTATTCCTAGTAAAGAAACAGAGAAAAGATTTTAGAATCATGCGTAGGATAGAATGAAAATTTTGTTAATTTTGTTTTAATATTTTGTAACTATGTTAGCTTTTTCTTAAATAGCTTGATATAATCAGTTACTTAAGAACTAGTGTTGTTCGTTTTTAATCTTCCAAAATTTTAACGAATTTTGGCTGTTTTATGCTTGTTAATAAATAGAAAAATTCTGTCTTTGTTTGATATTCATATCAACTAATAAAAAAATCCATTTTGAGAAATAAACGTGCAATCTGTTTTCTTGAGTTCCTTGTGTTTTGCTTCCATAAAAATTAGTTGTCTCTTAAATATTGGTATCGTTTTGATTTTCGTTTCAGTTATTAATGCTCATATTAATGAAAATTCTGTTTAATTCGCATCCCAATTTGAATAATTTAGGAACTGTTATGTGTGTTAAAAATTAAAATATTTCATAATACCCGTATTAATGCTTTTTATCTGTGAACAGTCTTCTGTTATGAGCTTAACGTAATCATGCATGTATTTTGTTAAATCGGATAAAATACTTAGGCCATTTTTTAATTCAACTGCTTTCTTGTTCCTTTAATCCTAAAAATCAGTTCCGTTCTTAGTTTTCGTTAGTCACTGCATCAAAATATATTAAAATCATGTAACAATTTATGAAAAAAAGCTTTCAGAAGCCGGAAACCGGAGCAGCTTTCTAAGACCGTAGAAATAATTGTAATCGTAAACATTTTTGTGTTTCTAAAGTACGGGTCACTCACACGGCTTCAAATAATACAAAACTTATGAATCACATTCGATACATAAAGCTCCGAAAAGTAAGGCCGCTGTGAATCGTTGGTGATGCACATGGCAATCAAGGTTTTAAAAATGATGTACCATACATATCAGATATTATTAATATATGGAAGATTACAAATTTCCCGTATATATTTAATATTTGCATAATTCTTACTTGCAAAATACTACATTATAATCTTCAAGAAGAAGGCATGTGCAAAGAGAAATTTAGATAAAGGCTGTAAAAACAAGGTGTAAAAATGAGTTATTACGCCTGCAGAAAATACTGCGTATTGTAAAAAACAAATAAGATGAAAGTAAGCTTGTATTATATCAACGAATAATACAAAATAAATTCCAAATTAAATTTAGAATTAAATTTTTAAATAAAGCGTACATACCCATCAACCCACACACTCACACACACAAAAAAAAAGTTTGAAAAATTCTCGGCGTTTTAGGGTGACTAAAATACAGAAATAGCTTTAGCAATGGATATAATATTTAGACTTTCGGGTGGAAAATAGTTGCTTAATGGAATTCCAGGTCAATATAAACAAATTTGGCGCTAAATTCCTGAAGCTTAATTACGGATTCTTCCTTAACAGACAATCATTAACCTTCAAAGCAAGGATGTCTTGCTGTCAACTCCTGTAACTTTGCGTAATAATAAGTTTTCAAACTCCTACAACGCCCTTTGTTCACGAATAAATAAAATATGGCTTAAAATAACACAAATGAAAGATTTTTCTCTGTTACAAAATACACTTAGGTTTATAGTTATATAAATTTTGAAGAAATAAGGAGGGATCGCAGCAAAATTTTGAAGAAATAAGGAGGGATCTCATCATCTAGCTGTCTATTTTTTTCCGTTTTCATATTCATACGTTAATAGCATCTTTTATATTATCCAAATCAGCATACCGGTTGGTTTTTTTATTCATTTTTGATGCAAAATAAGCAGGAATTTTAAAGAAAGTGCTCAAAACCCTTCCGAAGCTTTAAAAATCCCCCCAAATAATTGATCAATAATAATTGATATTATTAAAAATAGACTTATATTTTTAATCGGATCAAATATTTTGAGTACTTAACTCCTCCGAAGGTCAAGGTGAAGCTTCTGAAAGTATTTCGAGGTAGATTCGATTCCCAGCAAATGAGATGGGTGCATGGAATTTTAATGATTTTCATCATCTGTTATATGAGTCTATATTTTTTTAATGTCTTCTACGAAGGCACATTTCCATTAGGCCAAAAGTACTTTATCGTAATAACAGCATTTTTAATAAGTATATATGTATACTGTGAAATTATACATAAAGAAAAACAGAAAAACGTGAAAAAATCCTGATCATATTCTGTTATGCTCTCTAGACGAACCTGTCAAAAATGCTGTATTTTATTTATGCGAGCACTGGTGGGCGAAATCTACCGGAATTGTCAGTGGGTTTTCAGATTTTTCGTTTAGAAATCTGAATACCGAGAAGGAGGTGTTACTCTTTTCATTTCGTCAATCTGATGGCCTCATAAAATTGTTGTATCTATTGTACACCTCGTATTGCTTTAAATTCGCTGCACGAAAACGATCCAGTGAAAAAAACGTGCACAGCTGAATCTTGAGTAATTGACTTTTTTGTTACTAAATAAAGACAAAATCGAGTATTTTTCTTTGAAGCTGAGAAACAAGAGAATTCGTCTTTATCCGCTGGGGTTGGAATTCCGTACTTCCCGATCGCAAGCTTTCATTAAACCAAGAAGGCTCGCAGTAAAGAGGGAGAAAATGCTTTGTATAAAATGAATAATATACTAAATTTTATTGTTGTTGCCTTCACTACCAGTTTGACTAGAACACAAAATCACATACATATTTAAATCCGTGAATTTGTGTTCTGTGTCTTGAATTTGTAGGGAGCAGTTTTTAAAGTAGTACATCACCCTTAGATTTTTAAGTTGAAATTGTTTCAGGGGCTTAATTGTAATCTAAATAAAAAGATTAGATTGCAGCTATTGTAGAAGCCAATTCCACGTGTCAGAATTTATTAAAACAAGCTCATGAATTTTATCCAGGCAAGGCTGCATCTGTCGTTGAGATGAGCTTTGAGCACCATATACGTGACAATACAGTTTTGCCGAATTCCACCTCGATTTTGACGGAGAGCACCTCGTGAAACGGGGTAGAGCATCTCTCACCCATCTTCCCATATCGCGAAAACCCTGGAGAAAACTTTCGGCTACCCATATAATTTTAATGCCCCTTGCCGCACAGTCACAATACATTTGCAAACATCCTTGCGATCTTCAGGATTGAAGCGTGGTCCTTTCAATATGACAATAAGCATCATTAACCCCATCCCATACGGGCGGCAAATTAAAATTGTTTTAATTTCTGATTTTTCGTTTTTTTAATTGTTTGAAATTTTCAATTATAAATTCTTCTTTGACGTATTAGCATTATAATCTGAAGTTTCGAGAACGGAATTTTTTAAAAATTTCTCTTGACCTTGGGATAGAACTGAATCATAAATAACCGGAAAAAGACATTGCCAGTGCAGTCAGTCATGCCAAAAATCTGCTGTGTAGTCACTCATGACAGAAACTACTGGCAAAATGACATTGATTACTTTTTGTTCTTATAGGAAAGAGACCGGCGTGAGATTTCCTCGGAAGTGCAGGAAATTGCTCATGTAACAAATTCCAGTCTGAGGTTGAAATTTGCCTAATTTATAATGATAGATGTTATTCAGCATTTTTTACAATTTTCTCCCACGAAGGATGCTGTTGTTTTCCTGTTAAAAGTTCCCTTGTTATAGATCAGATATAAATAAATGCTGTGCATAAAGAACTTCTTAAAAGGCGAAACTTTTTGCAAGATTATCATTTTTCCAAAGCATACTATCTGACCAGTGAAAGCTAATTTAAAAATTCCATATTATAATTTAAAGTTACAGGTTACCTGTAATGTTATTTAATACCCATTTCTTAAAAAATGAAAACTAATTTTAACAGGTAAGTAATTGCGATAGTAATCGAAAGTACAAAACTAGATTCTTATCTGCTTAATTCCTTAAATTTAAGTAGAAATTTTTATCTTTTCATTTCGAAACTGAGAACAGAATTTCCAGTGAAAGTTTAATAATGGAAATGATGCCTCTTAATTATATGGATTAAGGGGGCTGAAACATTTTTCGTAACTAAATTTCTTTTTTCAAAGCGTCTTTTTATGCCTTCGAATTATACAAGTGCAATAGCATGTTCATATGCCATTTTGTGCTACGTAATTGTCTCCATTTACGAGCAAAGTTTTGCTTTATGATTAATTTTTTATTCTTATCATCTGATACCCTGTGTCTGATCTTGAAACTTTATCGTAATATTTATAGCATGAGCATTTGTACTATAATATTTCGTATTTTATCGTATCAAAGTTGCTTTTTTTGTGAAAATATCTATTTTATCGTCAAGTCTCAAAATGTATATACAGCACTGAAGTTGGATTTATTCTCTACCTTTTCATTATCCCATTGTTATTCCCATGCAAATCATACCATAGTGAGAATTCCTTAGCATGAGAGAATGACACAGGTGCTTATTAAAAAATACATATTAAAAAATACCGCAATGCCAAGCAAAGATGCTCCAGATGCGGAGTGAGTAGATTGTTCAGCTGTGGTTCTTCTTGTACCAATTGTAATCGAGCAAATCAAAACTATAAATTGGATCCGAATACTATTCAAGATACTAAAGCCAAATTGTCTAGTTGTCTAAAAAGATTAGAATTATACGAAAGAAAAGTAAACCTGTCGATATATTTTGTATCATTAAATTAAGTATACAGCGCTGTAAAGCAACAGCAAGAGAAGATTATATCACGTTTTCGTTCCATCTGTGTATATGTTGCATATGTTTTCCTTGCTTACTCCATTAGTGTAGCATTTTACATGCTTTTAAGCGACCAGTGAGTACCGTTGACGAGGTTAATCCGGTGCAGCACGTTTAGTCCATGTCCTCATCTCTGATGATGGTTTACGGGCTAAGCGAACGCATGTACCTGGACTGAGCGATAATCGGTCAAATAATTGGACAATTTCAGCACGGGATTCAAATTCTCCCAGCAATGTTCTTCAATGAAAGGGGCAGGAATACGAAACATAGCTAGGTAGACAGCGTAGCATGTTTCACGCATTCGCTTATTTTATTCGTTAGTGGACTGGGGCTTTATTAGTTGTAAACTAATTATTTTAGTTTCGAGTTTTAGCTAATCTGAGTAGGTACTGAGCTTTTGTGAAAATAAAGTAAATTTGGTGTATCTCTATATGATTGCAGATTGTTTTTTTTTCCTGGGGATAGTTTTGCATCTTTATTTTGTGAAATCACTAGTAAGTTCTGGATTCTGTAGCGAATCGAATAATGCTTTAAATTGAAATGAAGTGTCCTAACGTTCAACCGTTGTTTTCAATCCCCAATGATCTGTCTCGAATAGCTTTTTTGATGCATTAATATTGATGTTAACTCATCGAGCGCACGAAGAGGTGTAAACTTTTTAAGTCCTTCAATGTTGATTTTAACTCGTCGAGAGCACAGAAAGAAGTAAAACTATTTAACTGCTCAATGACCTCTCAGATTGTTTCTGATTACCCTCATTTTCGAAAATACTGTTTATAAAGGTAAACTGAGTGCGTCCACGCCACACACCACTTTTTCTTTACGTCCTTCTTTTTTTCTTCTGCATTTTTACTCTATCGCTTTTCTGAATTATATTACCAAAATGCCAATGCCATTTCTAAAACTGGAAATAATAAGTAAAGAAAAAATAAATAATGACATAAATAAATGCTAACTAAAGGTTAGTAGCTCATGCCTTAAATTTCGTTCATCTCTTAATATCTTAAAACCAGTATGAAAACAGTGCGGCGCAGAATGCGAATTATAAAATTAGATCATCATAATAAAGGCTATAAGATCCCGTTGATTGTATTATAAGAAATTATCTTAAAATTCACAATTTTAAATGTATATATAAAAAATCATATCTGTTTTCCAAAATAAAAGTTTTGAAACTTAAGATACCATTTTAAATTGTTTTTCAATCGTTGCCATCCAGAGCTTCAAAACAAAGAAGAATTGAGTTAAACATTTTGATGTTTTCCAGTGTTATCAAACACCGAGTTAATATTTTTGTGTGATAACAGTTCATATAAACTTTAGGAATAAACATGTCAGAAGAAGAAAAAATATGTAAAATAAATTTTGAACCTTTTTTACAACTTTGATCACTAACAATTTTTACAGATGAAGATTCCTGAGCTAATCCGGATATCTTCATCATTCAGATATTTTCATCAATTGGCGTCCCAGATACAAACAGTATAATGCGTATAAACAGATGTGTGGCAACACTTAACACTCTGTACACGTGAACATTAATAGATAGACTGCGTTCGCGGCATACACATTTTTTGTTCACTTTTTATAATATAAGGCAATACTTTGCAAAACAGGAAAGGGCGGCTTTGAATAACAGTCATTAGACGTGGGTGGTACGTTCCTCTTAGTGAGTTTATGCAATTGTTTTAATAGATGATTAGAAAACAAATGTCTTTAAGGTATTTTCATAGTTTTCTTGTCATTCGTGTCATGTTCGTTGATAATACCAGGTGATTCTATTGCAGTAAAAAATTTTGAAAGTGTGAGGTTAGTATTTTTTTATTAATTTTCTGTATGCTTTCACTATGTAATATTGCATTATAAAGTATGCATTTCAATTTTCGCGACGCTACTTTGAACTGTAGAGTAAAGGAAAGAAAAACGTTTTTTAGCCCAAAAACGATGTTAGTCGAAATGGGCTATTAAGTTACATCTGTGAACAAACGTTTGTTTCTACGGGCAGTAAAACCTATCTCCATCTAAGAAGTAGCTTGTTTTCGAACATTGAACTACGAATGAAAGGAAAAGTTCTTAGCAGAGTAAAGTGGAAAAATTGAAGGTTTGCAGGACGCAGTTACGTATTAGCATTTCAGGATGGTCAGTAGGAACGACGTGTAGGTCGATGTAACGGGATGTTTCAGCAGTGGAAGTCGAAGCTTGTCTGAGGAGAGGTTGCCCGTGGAGATGGAGTCAGTAGGCAGGAAGCTTTCTTGCTGGTCGAGCAGTAAGTAGGCTTTTGGTCCAGATGTAAGCTGGCTAGCTGGTTGGAATAAGTGTGAGTTTGGTCACATGCAAGTAGGGGGGAGAAGACTTTTCATTGCCACACGATTTAGAAGGATGCCAAGAAGTGAGGAAGCGGTAGTGGGTACAAGTAAATAAAATTTAAGAATAAGTTACTAATTTTAAGTTAATACCTTCAACAAGAGCAAGAGAGCATAAAATTATTTTCCAACTCCTTTATCGCTTAAAAGAAGCCCATGAAAGTACTGTTGTTATTGATATTAACATTGCTGTTAGTTGTATTGCCATTTGTGACTTGACATCAAGTTTTAGTATTAACATTTGCATGAGTTGTACCCTTATTAATACTCATTAAGTCAGATAAATTAACAAGTTTCTGTACAGCATCCAGATTCTCATTTTGCTTAGGGAATCTGTTGTTACTGCTTCGAGGCTGGTTTGACTTCTTGATTATATTTTGCAGCAATTTTTCCCTGTGGCTTGTTCTTTGGGTGGCTCGGAAATCTTAACTGATTAACCGAAGATTAACGTAATTCTGTTAAAGGCTTGTATCACGTTTCAGTTTGTTGCCGCCGAATATTATCGCCGTATTCTATTTTTAAAGAAATTAAGTAATGAAGAATCTACATGTGTGTATGAATTTTGATCGCATTGTAAAAAACGACGGTTCTAGAGCCGTCCAGTTTTGAATAACGTACCCATCTATCCGAATTTGTGCACATGAAAACCCGAATTTTTAATTTCGAATTTTATATTTCATGTATTTTGTAGAAAACTTTAATGAATTTTTGTTTAACAAACTTAACGATTTGAAAGCGAGCGGTGGCAACACTCTACGGAATAAAACATTTCTATCTCCAGCGCGCTAGATTTTTATCGGAATTTTTAAAGGTATGCTGTTTTTAAATGTTTTGTCATTTTGCTGTTGAATTGAATTTAATGTAGCGAAAAAGTGCATGATATTTAAGAAATAAGGTTAACGCATAAAACGTTGATAATAAAAACACATAAGTTCTGCATATCGTCAACTAAGAAAACTGAGCATTAATATTATGAACTGAGAACAGATAAAAAAATAAAAATGTATGCAAACACTCAACACTGTATCCGGAATTCTAAACATATGCTGTTTTTAAATTTTTATAATTTTACTGTACAGTTGTGTACGACGTAAGTGCGAAGAAAACGATGCTTAATAATAAAGCTTAAAAAACCCAAAAAGTGGATAATCAGTTCAGAGCGTATGAAACCTTAACAAATCCTTTTGAACGATTGTTTAAATCTAAAATCTTTCAGATGTTTTTGCATGAGAAATTAGTTTTTATTTTTTTAAAAAAATTTTTAAGTTGTTTGTATGAATTTAAATATGTTTTTAAAGTTTTTATGTACTGTGGAGTGGGAAATTAGAATAATCAATTTACTTTTTTGCCGGAATTCAAGCAGCGGAAATGCCGATTGCCAGCTTGATATGTTACAAACTTAAACGCGGGAGGGAGAGGAATGCTATCATTCCTTACAGGGAGTTAAAAAAATATTTACTACTTTCATTCAAAAGAAAGTTGTCGTTTTATAGGAGAGCATAACTGGGTTCATTCCTTCTCAAAAACACGAAATTTTCTTTTGAGAGGAACACAAGATGAAACAGTTTAACTTTTGCGTTTCTCTATAAATTAAACGCTTACTTCAAAAATATCAAAAATCAGTCCTTTGAACATGAATGTACTTTCATGAGTTCTTTATACTTCTAGTTAATATGATTCCTAAAATATTTATTTAGACAACGTAAGTGATATGTTTTGAAATTTTGAACGAATATAATTCAAATTTATTAGACTACTATTTAATAATTACGTGAAAGTCCAATAGAACTTAGCCAGCTTAGTTTTTTTGCACATAACCTATGCGTGTGTAGAATACATGTAAGCTAAAGAATATGTAAGATAAAATTCTAACTTTAATTTGTAATTTACCCTTTAAATCTCGGAACCGTGCTCTGAGTATGGAATTAGCTGTTAGTGAATATCTGATGGTAAAATTGGCCTGTGTGTTGAATAAAAACCCAAATGGTAAGCTGCAGTTGAACGTTTAAACGAGTAGTTATTCGCTAGGAAAATTGTAGTTCCAACTCAACTGTGAATTCTGTTAAACTTAATTTTTTTTACAAATTCAGTATGAAGTTAACTAGACTGTTGATTTGTAATATATTTAAGTTTTGACCTCAAACAGATTCTTATTAAAGTTAATTTGATTTTATTCATATATCTGTTTGGATGAACATTGCACTTCAATCCATTCACGGAAACTCGTCGTGCGGCATCTGTTCGCACCTGTTAGAACTCACAGATAGTTGTAATGGAATTGTGCTGTACACAAGTGCACCATGGTTCCCATTTAAGAATAGATTTGGATACTTTGGATGTGGATTATGGTAAAGCGTGATTTATTTAAAGGAATGTATGCATTCGCGTAGGAATTCTAAGAGAACTGACCCATATTTACGTTGCAAATGAAAAAGGCCTTGAAAACTTTTCGTAACCATCATGGTTATATGCTGGAAATAGAACCCGAGCCAACCTACCGATATTTCACAACTTTAGTCGTAATACGGTGCAATTTAATGCATGACTCAAATAAGGTAATTTAGACTATGACAATTTTAGTCATGCAACGTATTTTAGGAAGGATATATAAGGTATTCTCGCCTTCCTTTCTGAATTCCTTCGTGGTGTAACGGTAGCACACTCGGCGCGTAATCGAAAGTTCAAGGTTCGAGTCACGGTGAGGGCAGTGTTCATTTTTAATGTCGCTTGCAACAAGAGCTAAAAAAATAAAAACTTAATGACTCTACAGAGGCGCTCGAACTAAAAGGTGGCGGAAGATAATTCTTCACCACCAGGATTTGGCGATTGAGTCCCTTAATCTCCAGTCGGCTTGTAAAAGGGGAAGTATATAAGGTATTTTCTCCCTACTTTCTGCATAACTTCGTGATGTAACGGTAGCACACTCGGCGCGTACTAGGTTCGAGTTCCGGCAAGGGCACTGCTCATTTTTCGTGTTTCCTATTTCAAAATCCTAATGATTCCACAAAGACAGATGAAGATAAAATTTGTATTATGCTCTTCTTTTCTATAAGAAAAGTGTGAAAAAAAAAGGAAATATATTTTGGCCGAATAGTTCAAACAAATCTAAATTATCCGAGATACCATTAATTCGGTTTCTGGAGAGCCTAAACAAATGTTGTTGAAGGCCTTTTACTTCAAAAAACACGAATACAGAAGCATGGGTTTCGAATTTTCATTTATAAAATGAAAAACTTCAAATTTTTCATTCAACATACTTTAATTTTTATGCGGAGTGTGAAATTTTCTTTTCCTTTTGTTCTTATCATCAAGTTACTGTTCTTTAAATCAAATAATTCTAAGAACTTCTTCAGAATTATACATGTTACACCACTTAAACGACTTGATAATAATAAATGTTTTCGTAAAAGCACTTGTAAAAATTTAAGCATACTGAAAACTTTCACAGTTCAAAAACTGTTATATTCTGAAAACTTATCCTAAAGACGAAAATTGAACCGATTGCTTCGAATTAGAACAATGGTTCCACTCTCATCCATTTCAAAAGTGCTTAATTGTTTTGGCTACTGACACGTTATATTTTGTACATTTAAGGATTTTTTATCCTCTTAATAACTAAGTTGTAGAAATTTAATAGATGCTTTCTTGTGAATTATAAAATTACAGAGTACTTTAGAAAGATGTATCCCCTTCATCTTTACTCTAGCATATTTATGGCAATTCTAGAAACGAGCTGAATAACAGGTGAAACGAGCTGAATTGGTTACGTAAGCGATAACCCATTTGATCTCATGGATATAGCCCAAAACGAAATTAACTGTCGAGATAACAAGGCAGCTTAGATGAATTGGGGAATGAAATCGGGAATCAAGAAAATTTCGTCAAAAGCTTGATCCTAACTAAACGCCTGCGGTCTTACCTATGCTTTATAGCGATTTTATAACTCAAAATGCCGTGGGCTGCCGTTGATTCAACTTCATTTACAAAACTAAATTACTACCAAAAATTAATGATCCTGGGGTTCATACTTGACAGTGATGTTGTCAACGATTGAATCTCCTTTACTGAACAACTCATCCTGGCGAAATGAATATTTTGACATTGGATGCTTATCTATTCTAACGCCAGCTGTTATTTCTGACAGTTGTCAAAAACAGTGATAAATATATTGTAGAATTATAATGTATTAAGGGAAGCCTTTCTCTGGCTGCTAATGTTTTCTTTTAAGACAAGCTATTTTTCCTTCAGTCTTTTAGATGTTTCCAAATTATATATTGCTGCTACTATGCAGAATCCCCACGGATCTGAGATAACTTCTTTTGACAATTAACCAGGCTGTTTAAGGCTTCAAACGCAAAGCCTATTTTGCTTAATCTAAGGCCTGTTTCTAGGAACTGATGCGTCGTTTAGCATGTTAAAAGAGTTTATACGATAACCCACCGCTTGAACAGTTTGTCATAAACTCATTGTTTCAGTTTAAGAAATTAATTGAATAAAGTAGACATTCAGGCGACACGGTTTTTATCACATGATACGTTTTAGTAAAAATGTGTAAAATAAATTTTTATACAAGACGTGTGGAAGAAAAAGGTTTAAATAAAAAAGGTGTGCTTTCATGCAGCACCGATCAAAAAACTACGATTTATGTCATATTTAAGTACTTTTATATATATATACAGGGTCTGTCAGAAAAATTTAAACACTTTGGCGAAAGAAATTTCCTTACAGTGTGTTTGTACCAAACTTAACTGTAAATTAATATAATCATATAAATCATAGATTAGGTTAGGTTACACAGTCTTTCTGCACCTTAATTAGAGTGCTAAAGTGTCAGAGTGACCATTAGTATCCAGAAACATAACACAGCAATGAGCGGTTGCTTGAGCAATGTTGGTCAATGTGTCCGCGGGGATTGTTGCAAATGTCGCTGCAATTTCTTGGAGAAGGATCTCCAGCTTAACCAGTTTCCTGAACATACATCAAGATTCACAAAGAGAATTTGGATTCACTACTATACGCCATGTTAAAGTTACTAGAGTACCGACGTATGTAGTGCAAATACCATACTGCACATTGCAAAGGTAACTCAGCTTCGAAGCCTCTACGCAGATACCATTTTGTATTAAAGTGTGTGCTAACATTCTATAACAAAAATGTCGACGCAGGAAGAAGAAATGATCCTATTGCTTTGAAATTTTGCATGCATAAATGTATTGATCAAATATGCAAATGATTCAAATTTGGTGTCCAATAAGTGAATAGTGCAATCACCAGCGCATCCAGCAGATGTATATAGGAGCTGTTCTTGAGCTGTTGTTAACAATTTCTGTTGCATTTAGATTTAGAATACCTTTAAACAGCTGAAAAAATGCCTTGCCGCAGGATTTGAGCTCATTACGAGCAACTGTCAGAGTTTGAAAGAGGTCGTATCATTGGATTGAAAGAGGCAGGTTGGGCAGATCGGATAATCGCTCGTCATATGAGTCGAAGCGATGCGGCGATTAGAAGATGCTGGCAAGAATGGGTAGACCATAGCAGATTTCAGCGTCATGATGGTAGCGGTCGACACCATCAGACGTGCGACCCGCACACGAGTGTCAACCATGACCATTCACAGACGGCTAGTAGAACGAAATCTACGCTCATACCGACCATTACACCACCTGCCACTCACGCTTGCACACTGTCGAGCCAGATTACAGAGGTGTTTGGCTCGATCAGGATGGAATAATGCTGACTGGGGACGAATAGTCTTTAGCGATGAATCCCTCTTCCAACTGTCTCGTGACGATCATCGCAGACGTGTCTGGAGACGCCAAGAGCAGCGTACCGATCCTGCTTTCACTTTTGCACGCCACACAGGCCCTCAACCAGGAGTTATGGTATGGGCTGCCATTTCCCTTGATATCCGGACCCCTTTGGTCGTCATTAGAGGCACACTTAGAGCACAGCGATACGTCGACGGTATTCTGAGACCTGTTTTGCTACCGTTCCTTTTGTAGTAACCTGACCTCATTTTTCAGCTAGCCAGACCACATGCGGCGCGTGTTGTTATAAACTGTTTTACAGCTTGTGAAACACTTCCTTGGCCAACCAGACCGCCAGATCTCTTTTCCATAGAGCATGTCTGGGATATGATGGGAAGGCGACTGCGTCTACCAGGGAATGTTGATGACCTATCCCGACAATTGGAGCAAAATTGGCATGAAATACCGCAGGAGGCCATTCGGGAGCTTTATAAGTCTGTGCCATGCCGTGTGGCAGCTTGCATCCGGGCTAGAGGTTGGTCAACACCTTATTGAGCTCGTTGTTTGTAATTATGTAACTCTGAAATAGCTCATTCAATTGTTCTGAAATTTTAGTCATTTTCTATTCTGTACATAATCTTCCTGTCCACCAATTTTTGTCTCCATCGAACAACTTCTTCTTGGTGCGTCGATGTTTTTGTTATAGAGTGTAAATTCTGACAGATCTTGTATATGTGTGTGCACATTTTTCATGGAAATAAAATAGACTGCAATTAGCTTCATGCTAATAAAATAGTATCTGAATTCGTGTTTTTAACATATGAAATAATGAGTTACTGCCTGCGTTACGCATAAATAAAAATCGCGTTCTGGCAGCTCAGGCGGTGCAATCTTTTCGATTTTTTTAAATATTTATTTTCCTTTTAAAAGAAATCTTAAACCCTCATTTATTTGAAACCCAAGCAGCAAAGTTTCAGCCGAATTAAACAGCCTTATATTAGGCATATTTTAGCGTGCAGATTGTAACAGAAATTAAGACACATGATCTCAAAGATGGAAGCTGAATGTGACTTGTACATTATGCCGCGCGGCGAGTCGTTGAAACTTCGTGATCCCGCGTTTAGGTCACGCAGCATTCTAAGTAGAAATGAGACTCAGCCGGAATTTTTGTTAGGTGTTCCTAATAAAATATTCTCTTCTTTGAAGATGTGCTTTATTTTTGTATAGATTACAAACGATTTTAGCAGCGATACTCCTGTCAAGAAACATTCACGCACTTCAAATAGAATATTACAAATCACGGGTAGCCAAAAGCGCTGCTTTTTTTAGGTCATTTTAGGTCTTATAACACCTTAGTGGCTTTGGAATCGTGCTTTCATTTTGATGGACTAGGTCCCCTCTTTCTGAGAAGAGGCGGTGAACCCGGATTGAAAATGAAAATCAACAGATAATTTGCTGTGTATCCCATGCGCATTGCATCAACCCCGCCTAAAATTAGCATATGGTCATGAGCTTGAAGTTTAATTATCGTCTAAAAGATGGAAAAGCTCTACAGCGTAATTGCCAGATACATCAAAGTGTCCCTTCTTTGCTGGAAAAGTGAGAAAGCTTGCAACTTTTTTCTCTTTGCTTATTCCTTTGCCAAAAAAACGAACTTATTAATTTGTTCTGCATTTCATCTTTTTGATTCTTTTGATGTGTATAGTATCTTTCATTCACTATCAGTCTCATTCTGCAAAATATTGTAAAAGATGTGTAAAAGATGCGTAACATAATAACTTTGTAGTGTTAGGTGTGGCTTCATTCTTCCTGTCCCGAGGTTAAACCACCTGCTTGCCACATGCGGAGATAATGTTGAAAGTTTTAAACAGATTATTAGCTTGCATTGTTTGCCTTCTATTCATAAGGTTTCATTTCCTTCATAAAAATTGTTATTTTGAGTGCAGTAATATTAAATAAATAAAATGCTTTCTTTCCTTCTGTTATCTTTGCCATGCATACTGTTGTGGATTTTTTTTTGTCCTGAAACTTCTGGAAATGGTGATAACTTAAATTTACTGTTAGGTCTTTTTATCATAAATTATTTACATGAAAAATGGATTGTATGAAGTATCTCCGGTAAATATTCGCAAGACATTGAATAGGTTAATAAAACTATTAGCAGTTGGTAAAAATGAATAATTCTGAGTTTAAACAGTTGTTCAAAGCCTGTCTATAAGCCTAAAATGATTAAGTTTACGTAAATACCCAAGTTCAATATTCTTTATAAATCTCGGTATTTTATATCTTTAACAAAGGTTATATACTTCTGTGTATGCTCCTTGAAACGGCTTTTTTCTTCACAAATGTACGTTTTATTTCGACAAGAAACTTACCTTGCAATAAGCACACTCTCTCTTCCAATGCTGTAAGCATGTGCCGTCGTGAGAAAATGGAATCTGATGTGAGTTAGCGATTTAGTTGTGTGCTGCAATTTCCTCAAAACGGAAATGGCGTAATTATTGGAAATGCAGAAATGGCTACGATAAGATGCTGCTCAAGCCACTTGGAGCGCTATGAGCTCAAAAGAAGAGCTCACTTGTGTCATCCATTGGGCTAGTTAGGGGTGTCAAACTTGTGGCCTGCGGACCGTATATACGGCCTCCGAAGCGCTTTTATGCGGCCTGCGAAGATATTTCAATTACGTTTTTGTTGCAAATACAGTGTTACAAAAATTTTCAAGATTTTATTTATATTAAAAAAAAGAACGAGAATAACGTGCCAGAAAATATATGAATGTAAATAGTCACTTTTCTGTGTAATATAAGTTTTATTCAAAAATTTCAAGATACAGATTTCATCAACTTTTATTCATTGTAAAAAATAAAAAATAAGTAAAAAGTACTAAATAACCTCAGTTGCGGATGTTTGCACAAAGAATAATCGTTTTGTTTGAGAATATATTTATATGTAAACTACTTTTTTTCACAGTTCAAAGTTCATAAGTAAAGAACCCAGTTAACCGATATGCACGTATAAACCGTGATAAGGATATTTTTCAATAATTTACCTCCAAGGCTACAAACTTTGTCAGAATTTAATACTATCAAATGCCAAACTGTAGTAAGAAATAAAGAATTTAATTATTTGCTTACAAGCTTGTAAATTTTTATTTAGGCGTTGAAGAAAAATTTAATAAATAAGAGAAATAAATTTGGTTGTCATTATTTCTTCTCAACTTTTTTTCCATTTGAAATGTTTCTATGATTGAAAATGCTAGAATTAGTTGAAAGAAATGTCTTTTTAAGAATTTGATATTTGGCTGACAGCATGTTTGAATTACAACGTGTAACTAACACATATCTGTTGAAAATATCAAACTTTAGATTTCAAATAAAAAATAAATAGAATTTTGAGTTTTTTCCCATTATTATATTATTATTATTATTGAAGTCACGTTTTCATAAATATTTAGTGAACGAAATTTAAAATGTATTTAAGTAATTTTTATTTCGTTAATATTTTAATTTATTAAAAAAAAATTCTGGCCCCTCAGTGATCGTTCATGCGGCTCGAATGCGTATCGAATTTAATACTAGGCTAGGTAATAATAATCAAAACTGAACTACATGTATTAATCATACTGATACACCATTCCAGCAAGAGATGTCATTACAGGACACCATGAGAGTGAGGAAAACATCAGAACTCCAGCTTTGGAACATAAGCATCACAATAGTTTTGAAACCAGCAGTATCAGAGTTATTATGATTCTTATTTTCGAATGTTATAGCCTTAATTTAATGCATGCTGAACTTTAAGGATAATATGCAGTATTACTGTTTTACTTTTAAGCTGACTACTTAATTTAAGCTGAGACTAACACTGTAAAAGAAGCAACGATATACTTTTGAGGAATCCTTCCATCATTTTGCATGCGGCGTATGCAACCTGCGGATATTTTATTTGCTCGATTGGATTGAGAAGCACTGTAACTTCCATTTCCTACTCCTTGGATTTAAACCCTTGTGATTGTGATTTGATCAGAAGTGGTATTAATTTTGTTTCGGCATTTTCCGTTGATTCACTCTAAACGACGAATCACTTCTTAAACTGTTGCCACTAAGTAATAGAACCCTGTATTATATTTAAAAAATTAAATAATGAAGAGTTCGCATAAGTGTATGTATTTCTCGCATTGTGATAAAACAACGGTACTTAGAGCCATCAGATTTTGAATAACGTAGATCTCCACCCGAATATGGGCATCTGGAATCCCAAATTTGGAATTTGTTTTATTAGCCATTTCATATTTTGTAAAACTTTAACAAACTTTTGATTAACAAACTCAACCATCTCAAAGCGAGCAATGGCAGCACTGTAGGGGAAAAAGAAAGGCTTTTATCTCCAGCGCACGAGACTGTGTGTCGGAAATCCTAAAGATATGCTCTTTTAAATATTTTGTGATATTGCTGTTGAATTGAATTTTATGGTTAAAATACGAAGAACATGATATTTAATAAATAAAGATAACACACAAAACGTTAAAAAACGTCCCTTTGGGCGTAATGTAAAATCTGAAAGCTTTCAGATTTTTAAAAAAAAATTTTTTTATGTATTTATTTATTTGATGCCGGGTTGCAATAGACAGCTGTTATTTAATCATCAACAGAACAAACGTTTCGGATTGATCATAGGTACTTGCTATCCAGAATCCATCTAGTTACCAATTACTTATGATTTACATATCGTTGGCGATGAATTGTACAGGTCGTAGGTATATAAAGACATTTTGTGTTGTATGTAAATCATGTTTTCCATATGCACATATGCAAGAGTAATGATGCGTTGCAAAACGTTTGTATACAACAGAAAGAGAAATCCCAGAGGTAGAATTTTTCTTAAAAATTAATGCTTGATGAGAAGTAATCTTTGCTTTGTGAGCCTTTACTAAAGTTCACTTAAAAACGTCACAAATTTTAATAAATTAGCCTTAAGTAAACTATTTATTAGTGGTTAATATCCTGTTCTACTTTGCTTAGAATGATGATGATTTGCATACTTAACATATTCGTGATTTCAATATTTAATATAACCAATTATATATGTTTATTGCATAATTAATTATATTGATAGAATGAGATTTTTAATTTAAATTATCTTTGTGGGTGGGGAAAAACTGTTATTCTCAAACTGTTGTTTATTATTTATTATTAAATATTACTCTAGTCAATAAGATATAAATAATTTTAACAGAGCAAATTTCATCTCAGGTTGAAAATTGATACAAAGCTAAAATACACGGTGTTTAAGATCTAGCCTTGAATTCGAACTACGTAATTCTTTCTTTAGCTGCTGATGATTAAATTGTGCAGGAAATTTGTGCCTTTACAAAAGTTGACCGAAAGTGCTAAAAATGTACAGCAGAAATATTTATGAGTGCTAAGCATCTGTAATTATTTCTCTCAAATTTAAAGCCTTTTTTTCGTAGTGATGCTTTATCATTTTTTAATAATTAAAACAACTTTATACGTTTTAACCGAATGAAAAATTTTTCGATAAATGGCTTATTGGTCTGTTCTATTGTATGCTGTTTTGTATTCCTGTTAAGTCAAAACGGATGTGATATGAAATTTTAATTATTTTTTTAACTTTTTTAAAATAAAATCTCTAAATGTAAAAATCGCTATATTATCACCCTTCACTGCCCTGGTGGTAGTTGTGGCCTTGTTCGCTACCTACTTAATCTGATTATTCACACTTGTGCTTGAAGTCTAATTTTTTATATCTTATTTCCAGTTTAGGTGATTAAAAAATTATAGAAGATTCTGTCATTTATTGAAGTATTTTTATCGGCATTTATTTTTGTGGTGTACAAAGAACATGGGTATTGATTATTAGTTCCGGGATAGGATCTCTGTTACCAAGTGCAAACACTTTTTAATGTTTGCTTTAACTGTTCCAGCTACTTTCAATCTGTTGAAAGCGGAGCGTTCTAAGAGAATAATTAAGCAGAATTACACGTCAAAAGTGGTCCTTGCTGTGACTTCCTAAGAGCATCCAGCATTCATCAGGAAGCGCTGCGTATTATCTGTCGTTATCAGTGGGTAACAGGAACGACGTATTTCCGTCTGTAGCACTAGTTACCTACAGAGCTTCTCTCTTGACATTTGTCAAATGTAACCCTTTTTTCCTCTTTTTATTTTTGTTCTTTTTTCCCCGTCTGTTTCACGTCCTTTTATACGAGCACCAGTATTGCATCTTGATCGTATATATCAATCTTGGAACATTTGTGATAAAAATCATGTCATTATTTATTATTGTAAAATATTATTAATTGCTGTTAATTAAAATAATCATTGTTAAATAATTATAACTATAATGATTATTATTACAAAAGTGATATAAGGGCCCTTTATATAGCAAAATTGAATAATAATTTAGACATAATTTAATGTGGACATTTTGCTTACGTACAATATGCAGTTTATATTTCAAAAATCCTCTTCCAGACGGGATAGTGTTTAATGACGTTAACCCGGGGGAAGGCATGGGTGTTTATAATTGGGTAGTTTCTGCGAGGCATAGGAGTATTCCAGATATACCAGAAGACCTCTTAAGTGGCCTGGTGGTAAGGGACAAGCTATGGGAGACGCTTGGATCTGTCCCCGAGGGGTTCTACTCTTCAAAACTGAAATAGAATTGAGCAGATTCTTACTGTAGCCTGTATGGGGCTCAAGACTAACGACAGACGCAATCTTATACTCATGCCATGATAAAATTTGTGGACTTGTTCTGATTAAATCCGGCACATGAGATACCGTAACTGCAACATATTTTTGAAATGTTAGTAAGCTTTGATGGAATGAAAATTTTTTGGTAGACTACATTATTATTTGCTACGAAACTATTGCAAATCCATTTCCCATAACCTTATTAAACACGAATTATGCTGAAAAGTACAACTAAGGCATATATTATTGGATTCTTCTTGTAATGTGTGAAATTTGCGAGCATGCGTTAAGTAAATAAATAGCTGAGACTAAACAATATTTTTTTTCTTTGTTGTTGTTGTTCTTATCACAGCAAAACCGGTTTAAAGGTAGCTTATTTCATGCGAAATTGAAATTTAAAACCTTGGAATTTAATGGTTTAAACTATTTTTTAAGTATGAAAATTGTACAAATTTATTTCATGGTTGAAAGTTATTCCAATTAGTTCTCATAAAAACCAGTTGTACAAGTGTATTTTAGTTAATATATAGAAGAAAAGCTCACCAATACCGAATCTGAATTTAGATTGACATTCTTTTTTATAAATTTTTGTGGCTGCATAGGGCTTTCCTATAAATCCAGCGTCAGGTTAAAATTGAAATTTGGTGATTTTAATTACGGGTAATTAAATTCATAGAAATGAGAGAAAGCTTGATCAATTCAGACAATACTTTAATGAATTGACATGTAAACCCGATCGTTATCTAGACACAAGAAAATTTACTTCGTTTCCATAATAAATGATGGTCCATTTCGTTCAACTGTTCTAGAAATTTATAACGATCCTCTTGAACAGAGAATTATTTTATTAGTAGAAACAGAAGTTATTAAAAATTTAATTAAAGAATAAAGAAAGTTCTGTGTAAGTAATTTAACAGAAGTTTGTTCTTTCTCGTTTGCATGGTGGTAGGAGACCCGGCTGCCGTGGGCCGAAGTTGAAATCCTGAAGAAGGCATAGGTGTTGGTAAATGTATATTGTCTTTGGTATGGGGACACTTAAAGTATTCCCGAATTGAAAGTCCTGTTATTGATGGGGGAAGAAAGAAAGGTTGGTTTCGGATCCAACCCCGGGACGTTCTTCATCAAAATTGGGATGGCGCAGAGAAGTCTAATTGTCACCTGTAAGATGTCCAGGGTTCCGTATGAATGACGTGCGCTTACTATGTCTTGGCCAGTAAGGTATTTTCGAGAGGATGAGATACAACGCAAAAGTGCCGATTTTTTAATACCTTAATGCTTAGTCATTTTATTTGTAGATGGGTGTTATTACATATGTAAGTAACAACACTTCACATAGTATTTAATAATGTCGCAGTATTGGTGTTTGATTTATTATTCAGTTGTAATTAACTTTAAATTTATATTTAAAAATATATCAGGAAGCTATCGCTGATGACAGGTAGCATTCATGTGCTTTGCCACTGTCAGGAATTCGTATTTAAACTACCTTCTTCTTTTTTTTTTTACGGTTAAAAGGAAACGTTTTTCAAATTTTTTTTATTTCGTATGAGTAATTTTAGGAATCATACGAGATTATATTGGAAATCTCCATGTGCATTCACATATATTTGCTCTTCGTAGTACATTTATATTATTACGTATACAAGTATCTTTTACTTGAAAAACTTGCTCTTGTCCCATTACAAAGAAAGCCGCTAATTCTAATCAAAATTATTCTATCTTTGATATTTATTATTAAAGTACGTAAAGAAATCTGAATATGCCCATGAAAATACATATTCTTCTAATGAAATTAGAGAAGATTCCTTTTTATTAAGATATCAACCTCAAGTCTTCATTGTTACAAACCACAATCATGAATGCTTGATCCATTGTTGTTTGTTAGTAATAATTATATATATTCTCATAACACCCTGAAGCGTCTCTGACTTTATTTGGTGTTCATAATCTCAAGAATAATAACTAATATTATTTGTGTTTTCGAATGCAAGAATATCCATATATCATTCTGACAGTCATCGGTTCCCTTAGCAGAGTAATAATACTTTTAACCGTGTTCACTTCTTCTTGCTTTAAGCTTCTGTTCTGTTTGCGTTATTAAATGTAACTATCCATTTATCATAACTTATAACTGTTGCGTTATGCGTTTGAAAAGCTAGTAAGAGTTTTACCATCTATAGTTTTCTCAAAGGTGGAAATAAATGTCACCTTTTCTCTGAAAGTAAACATACATTATACCTCTTTCCTAATATTTGCTTTGTGACTGTCATTATTTATTTTCTTCTCTCTGTATCGTAAAATGCTACCAATCAATGCCATCTCAAATCGTGCCTCGTGTCAAAATTGTGCCAGACAAAGGTGTCCATTTACTGCAATTTTTATTCCAAGTCTCAAATTATAGCACTGGAAACCCTTTGCAGTCACCGCCTGACGCACTCCATCATTCCGTTTCTCGATTCTGAACGCGTTCGAATATCTTGTATCATTTCCCCCCCCCCAAACACTGTTTATAAATAAAGTATGATCCCTTTGGCATAATGATCATACAGTTGATTTTGATAAATATTAAAATGAATCACACGTATTGATGAAACTCAAGGAACATAGCTTAAAATATATTTACCTGTAGATGTTAGTTTCGATATATTTCAAAGTATAAAAATTAAGATGAATCGCACGTTTCGATAGATTTGGGGGGGGGGCGGGGGAGTTTAAAATGGATTTTCAAATATTTAGAATTTATAATACGCAGGTAAAATTAATTTCGAGAAACTGTTAACCACCATATAATACTTCTTCGTCAGAATTTCGAGTTAGAGAATAAGCTAACCTGAAAGATATGACAAATTTTCAATTTTATTTGTGAGCAGTTTTTCAGCAATAACATTTCTATTATCTTCAGTTATTTTATATTGCGCTTAGTTTATAATGCAGTAATCGTGAAAATTGTGTGTAGTTATCAGCTGTCGTATTTATATAGAGAAGCTGGTCACTAGCACTACACTATTCATAGTTTGTTGCTAAAGAACTTTTTATTCAGTTTTTATCTGTGCACTTATTTTAATATCGATAAAATTATACTTGTTCGAGTATACTTCAGTATTCAAGGCATCAGCAATTAAATCAGTTGTTACTTATCGTAATACTGTTAGTAGTTAAGTTCATTTCCTTCACGTATACATTTGATACACAAATTATTGCATTCTCAGTGAAGAGTGACTCGACTTTTTGTTTAAAATAGTTTTAATTAAAAAAATTTTAATTTCGAAAACTTATTTAAATATTATAAAATTCAAGTCGCTTTTAATAATTTCAAATTTAATACTTTTATTCACATTAATCGAATAATTAGCCTAAAGGGGCGTTAGCCCAGAAGCGCTAGTAGTCTCGAAACAGCATTTTACGTCAAATAACTATAAACGGCTGTATCACTTTTCAAATTGTTGCCAAAAAATATTATCGCCCTGTATTATATTTAAAGAAATTAAATAATGAAGTATCTGCTTGAATGTAGTATGGTCCTCTCACTGTTAAAAAACAACACTATCTAGAGCCATCTAATTTTAAATAGCGTAGTCCTCCATCCCTCCTGGGCACCTGGAAGCCCAAAGCTTGAATTTCGAATTTATTATCTATTTCATATTTTTCAAACTTAAACGAATTTTGATTTCTAAACTAATTTTCGATTAACATATTCAACGATTTCATAACAAGCAGTAACAACATACTGTACAGAATAAAATATTTTGATCTCCAGCGAATGAGACTGTCCATCGTAAATTTTAAAGGTATGCCCTTTTTAAATATTTTTAGCACAGAGGGGGTGTTAGCCCAAATGCTTTCGAAACGTGTATGTATGTGTAAATCAAAAAACGCCCCTTTGGCTGCAATATAAAATATGAAAGCTTTCAGATTTTGTTTTATATATTTTTAAGCCCAGAGGGGCAATTTGCTGAGAAGGGCTGTTAATTTCGCTTTGGCATTTTCTCGCATTGTGAAAGAAACAACGTTCCCTGAAGACCTCAAATTTTGAATAACGTAGTCCTCCACTCGAACATGGGCATCTGTAAGCCCAAATTTGGAGTCTAGAATTTGTTTTATTACCTATCTCATATTTTGTAAAACTTAACGAATTTTTGATTAAACTCTACGATTTCAAAGCAAGCAAGATGAACACTGTACGGGAAAAAAATGTTATCTCCAGCGCTTTTAAAGTTCCCAAATGCTTTAGTTATTAACTTCAGGCAAAAACTGAAAAAATGGAGTTAGGACCTGGAGGATCCGGCAGAATTTAAGCTCTGATCATTCCAAACTTGCTGCTGATGCATGTTTACATATCTGTCGAAATTAATTATTGCAATTGACGAAAGCCGTTTATTTTGTCCAAAATTTGGAACTCAAAACTTGTAGTAATTTCGTATGATGTTGCTACAAATTGAAAGAAAATGTGCACAATATCAGTTCTCTTAGTGTGATCGAATACCAGAATGTCAGCTTAACAGTTCTTCAGGTTTAGACACTTCTATTTAAACCACATCAGCTGTCGCTGAAACCTCCTATTTTAAAAATAAATATATATATAAATAAAGGCTGTAAAAATTGTAAGAACATTTCTGAGCAACTTTATTTTGATCCTAATCTTGCGAAATCCAGATTTCACATTAACCATTCATTGGCCATCATTAACGACACTGACTGTTTAATGATGAAACATCCAATTATATCTGTTACAGGTCATTTGTCCACCTAAGATGCTATTTGAAAAACCAAATCGTTGCTGAATCAAATGACATTGACATTGTATCCTTAAATTACTTTCTGAATAAATTTCGGACAGGTAACCAATGGATGAAACAAATCCTCGCGTGTCTTATCAAGCTACTCACTTGCCAGTTATTCTTATCATTTAGTTCGGACCATTAGAGACTGGCAAATTAGTATTTTGCTCGGGCGTGACCGCGAACATTGGGTGAAACGTTTTTAATCTCTTGCTAAACAGCTGCTAGTATGTCAAGGAAAATGCAGTGAGTCATTAGCACTACTATGAGGAAGTAGAACTTAGCTCACATTAGCGTAAGACCTCTGTTTATGATGTAATGGCTTTCGGTAGACAAAAACTCACTGATACATTTTGTGTGTTTCTGCGTTTTTATTTATTGCCATGGTTAAAATTAAGAACGGTTTTTTCAGCGAAATTTATTTCCCAATTCTCATTTATTACTGTTTGGTAGTAAATGTTAAAAAATAAATAATAATTAAATACAATCTGAAAGGTTTCAGATTGTAAATCACGTCCAAAAGGGCGATTGTTTAACATTTTGTGTGTTACCTTTATTTATTAAATACCATGTTCTTCGCCCTTAAACCATAAAATTTAGTTCAACAGCAGTATCCCAAATTAATTTTAAAATGAGCATATCTTTAGAATTTCCGATACACAGTCTCGCGCGCTGGAGATAATTTTTTTTTTCTGTACAACGTTGCCGTTGCTCGCTTTGAAATCGCTGAGTTTGTTAAACAAAAATTCGTTAAATTTTTACAGAATATGAAATCGATAATAAAACAAATTCCAAATTTCAAATTTGGACTTCCAGATGCCCATATTCGGGTGGAAAAGTTCAGTATTCAAAATTTGATGGCTCTAGGTACCGTTGTTTTATCACAGTGCGAGAAACATGTATACATTTATGCAGATTCTTCATTATTTAATTTCTTTAAATATAATACAGGGCGATAAAATTTGGTGGCAACAACTTGAAAAGTGAAACAACACTTTTAGTGAATTAACGCAAAATGCCAAAACGAAATTAAAAATTTCTTTTGTGGACTAAAAAGAAAATGTATGAAAGATTTCAGTTTTAACAGTCTCCCAAAAGGGTTTGTTAAAGTTTCTTATGCTCTCGTTGAGCTCGCAGTGTACTCGTCTGCTGTTGCACCCACTCCTGGTGACACCTTTTTATTTATTTATTTTTATTTATTTATTTTTTATTTTTATTTTTATTTTTATTTTTGTCTTTTTTTAGTTTTTAAGCTTTATTTCTTCGTACTTATGCCATATACAATTGAAAAGAAAAATAATAAATACATAAAAATAAAAACAGGATATGTTTAGAATTCTGGATGCAGTATTGAGTGTTCACATATACTTTTCTATTTTTTTAAATGTTTTCTCAGTTTGTCATATCAGTTTCTCAATAAGATTCATTCAGTTTTTTCAATAAGAGGGCTTACAAAACGTTTTCTTGTCTTTTTATCTTTAACGTTTTGTGTGTTAATCTTATTTCTTAAATATTATCATTCTTCGCACTTACGCCACATCAAGGCTATTAGAATAAATGGAGTCAGTCTTCTCCGTATGTCACGTGCGATGAAATTGAAGCCAGAACACGTCACGGTATGACGTCATGGCTTATCATGGCCGCTGTGATAGACGAATTTATGGTCGGTTTGTTTATATTCTAATATATGTTGTCTATACGTTACCTATACATCACTGAACGTTTGTAAATCTTCCTTTCTAATTTTAATAGTAACATAATTGATTTTCTACTTAGATTATAAAAAAATTCGCTAGGATTGCGAGTAACTATTTCAAATTTAATAAAATCCAGGTACCTGAAAATGCGTTAAGTGGTAACTATGAGACAAATGTATACATGGTAAAACTTGCTAGACCAGTGAAAGATTCAATTCGTATTTTATGTAAATTTTGCCTGAAGACACTTTTCTGAGCCTGCAGACGTTGACATTTGCTCTCAAAGTCAGTGTAATTTTATTTAACCTTCCGTTCGTTACGGGTTTAGCCCTGAAATTTCAAAGTTCCTCAGCATATCATGATTAAATGGTATTTTCTTGGTTGTGATTGAAAAATGGCTCTCTCACGTTGTACCGTGATTATTTTTCTTCAATATACATCCAACCCGAAATCGGATGCATTAAAAGCTGGCAGAAATTTTTATGTGCAAATATGTTTCGCAGTCATTCCTGTACCCTGTATGGCGACCATGATAAGTCGTGACGTCACCTTTTTGACATTTCCTTGGCCTTTTTTTTAACAAGTCTTTAGAATTTTCGATAAACAGTCTTTCGCTGCAGATAAAAATGTTTTATTCTGTACAGTGTTACCTCTGCGCGCTTTCAAATCGTTAAGTTTGTTAATTAAAAATTCAATAAGTTTTACAAAATATGAAATAAATAATAAAACAATATATAACGTCGTTCTATGCAAATAATGAATATTTTTATGCATCTTTATTACTCAGATCAATCCGATTTAAAAGTAAAAAACTAATATTCTTGAGAAATGCATCTTTTGCCATCGAATAGCTTAGTTCGTTAATCCACAACAGATAGGTTCAGTTTGAAAGATAAATAAATATCTGACATTTTTCCAAATGGCAACAGACTCGAATGAAAAGCAGAACGATGCAATTATAGTCATTCGACGCAAGGTCCCATTTCCAGAGTATAATATCCTCTTTTGGGCTAAAATGTTTTTCTTAAAAGACACTCGTAAACTTGATTACTTTAAAAAGATTTTTCGGCCATCTTATGACCATAGTCAAAGTGGTAGAATGGCCAAAAGATCTAAGATAATCAGATTTATGAGAGTTTTTTAAGCAGTATGAGTATATTTATGAGTATGAGTATATTTATGAGTATATTTATGAGAGTTTTAATATTCTTTGACGCACGGTGGAAAACTGTGCTCTCTAGTAATATTTTATTATGAATAATAGTTTCATTTTACTTCCCAGGCCTGTTATTTCCGTTAAAAAACAATTTTTTGTCGTATGGTATTTACGTAAATGTTAAATGGTTATGGCTTCCTTTCAAATTGCTGTTCGGATTTCTTATCATATCATTCTTATCGTTATATCTTCAGAGCAAATTAAATAAGTAGACTTCTGAAGAACTCCACGTTCAAGCATTCTTGCTGTTGCTTATTAATATTTAGTATACCATTCAAATGGCCTTTAGGTGAAGGATAAAATGATTACAAAATTCAGTACTTATGTATTATCCCATCGACTATGAAACTGTCGCCAAGCAGCGCAATTTAGGGCCATTTATGAATAAGTGTTTCTTAATAACACCTTTAAACAACTGCGCTTTCGGCGGATGCTATCTTCTTTAATTCTGGATCTCGATATGCCACATTCTGTTTTTAGAAGCAAGGCTGTACTTATTGCTGTACTTCTTTCTTGCATTTTGAAAAAAAAAAAAAAGATAAAGGTTTGATGTCTTCCTTCTACAAAATAGCAAACAGTACACTGGTGTGCAAAAATTAAGGACGAAGTCGAAAAATTAGCATATCAGCTGAACGAAGAGGCAGAGCGGACAGAAAGACCAATCAGAAGATTAAGTAAGGTGATGTACGGTAGCACATGCGCAGATATGCAGGTAGACGTAATGGGAGAGTGTCTGAGTAGTATAAAGCATGTTGTCGGTGTAAGATCAGTATTTCTGGCAAAGAGATTGCGCGCTGTATAGGAGTTAAAATCACACCGAGTTGCTGCCTCAGCGAGAAATGGCGAATAATCAATCTGACATCTGGATGCTTTTTACCCGAGGTCGAATCATTGGGAAGTTGGAGGAAGGCCGCAGTCTGACAAGTGTGGCTGCAGAGTTCAGAAATGCTCACAGCATCGTTTCACGACTTTGGAGACAATTTCAAACTACAGGAACAGCTATCCGGGGGTTTAGTAGTGGTCGTCCACGAGGAACCACACCCGCAGATGGCCGGTATATTGCCTTACAGGCCAGAAGAAACAGGCGGCAGACAGCGGGAGAAATCGCTAGACACACGACACAGGCGACTGGATGACCGATATCGCGTTTTACCGTGGCCAGAAGACTGCACGGTGGTGGTCTGTTTGCACGACGCCCTGTACGGTGTGTACCTCTAACGCCTGCCCATCGGAGAAGGCGTTCTCTGTGGTGCCGGGAACACCGGAATTGGAGAGACAATGAATGGGGACGAGTACTCTTTACAGATGAGAGCAGATTTAGTCTGAGTTGCGATTCTAGACACATACACATCTGGACAGAGCGGGGAACACGCAATAACCCCTTCAACATCATCAAAAGGGACTGTTTTGGAGGTCGCGGAGTTCTCGTTCGAGCAGACATAATGCTTGGTAGCCGGACCGACCTTCATATCTCCCAAGGAGGTTCGTCACCTGGGACTGCTATTGTAACGAGGTTCTTCTTCCTTACATGCGTCTTTTCACAAGGGCTATGGGTCCTCAGTTCCTCTTCATGGACGACAACGCTCCACCTCATCGCACAGTTACTGTCGAAGAGCTGTTGGAGAGTGAAGATATTGAACACATGGATTGGTCGGCAAGGTCTCTGGATCTAAATCCCGTCAAGCATGTACGGAACTTACTAGGGAGACCCGTGGCAGCACGTAACTTATCGCCAGTAACGATTCCGAAACTGCGATTGGTGCTACAAGAGGAACGAGCAGCAGTGTCTCAACAGCTCATTAACAACCACATATCCAGCATGCACAAATGATGTGAAACCTGCCTAGCAGTCAGGGGAGATCATATCCCCTATTAAAGACCGGATGTTTCTTGCTGGACACCCATCACAGGGATGTTTCGGCCTTCAGTCGCATTGCGCCCCATGCTACTTTTTCAATAAAGCTTCTTTTTATCCCTCTGACTTCTCTTTTATTAAGTGTTGCTTACATTACTCATGTCCTTACGTACTGAGGATCTTACGGTTTTAAATGTGTTCATTTCGAAAGCTTTTGTACAAAGATATATTGAAAAAACCGTCTCGTCCTTAATTTTTGCACACCAGTGTATATTGTTTCCAAAGTTATGGAATCCTACCATTAACACTTCTGGTGACAGCAAAAATTTTCATCAGGCCGCGTCATCCGTATTCGGGTGACAGTTCGTAGGTACTTCGGGTTAATTTCGTTTGACACTTTGCGTCGTAAACTTTAAAAGTCTGAATCACTTTTCAAATTCTTGCCACCAAATATTAGAGCCCTGTATTATATTTAAAAGAAATTAAATAATAAAAATCTGTATAAATGTGTGCATGTTTCTTGCATTGTGATAAAACAATGGTACCTAAAGCCATCAAATTTTGAATATTGTAGTCCTCCACCATAATATAGACATCTGAAAGTGCAAATTTGGAATTTGGAATTTTATTATCTATTTCGTATTTTGTATAGCATTTAGGAATTTTTTATTAAGAACCTCAATGATTTCAAAGCGAGTAATAGCAACACAGGGAAAAAATGAAAAAAAAAAGGTTTTCTCTCCAGAGCGCGAGACTGCGTATCGGAAGTTGTAAAGATATGCTCTTTTTAAATATTTTGTGATATTACCATTGAATTGAATTTTATTGTTTAAATGCGAAGAACATGATATTTAATAAATGAAGGTAATACACAAAACGTTAAAAAAAATGCCCCTTTGAGAGAAGTATAAAATCTGAAAGCTTTCAGACTTTTTGGGGGGGGGGAATTGAATACGTTGCATTTTGCTCTTTTCATTTTTTTTTCCTTAATTCAAATTTGTGATATAATGTAACCATAAAATTTCATACTGTCACAGAGATTAATTTAACGTATCAATGGTTGCCAAGCATGGAAAACTATATATCTAGACTTAACACGTTCTTGTTTTTGCTAATGCATTGTATTCTCTTTTACAATATTGATTTTCAATAAATACCTTTCTCTAAATTCTTTTCCCTTTTTTTTAATGGAAATGTCATCAGTAATGCAGTTAAAGAAACCTTTAATTTCCGGCTATTTTTTTTAATATCCATAAATTCAGCTTTTTATTCTTAACTTTCCAGCTAAAATCTGTAAGAAGTTAAACCATATTTTTAAAATTTTTGTACTTAAGTCCCATATCGAAAATTTTCCTCTAATTTTCATATACACGCACACAACAAAAGGATCATATTAGTGAGTATATTTTGATGCAACTAATATTATGTGCAGGTATAAAATCATACTAAAAGTGAAATTTGATGCGGTTAAGACTTTTTTTATGTACTTATAGGCATCGAACGGAACAGGATTTAATGCCAACCTTTTAATTTTGACCTTTGTTTAGATATTTTATCTGCTATTGAATCTGTTTCCAATTCGACTGACTCGTCAGCATGCAACCTTCACATATTCCACTACGTTAATGAATCCTAGCTATCTTTTGATCTGTAGTGATTTTTTGGTACTGAAACAGAACTTCTGTACTTACGTAGCGCAAAATGGCCAAGGTCAGGCCGGATGTTAATTAGAACAACAACAACATTTAATTTTCAACAAATCTTTGCGCATGCCATAATATCTTACAAAATTATGAGGATTTACGTCATGCATCCTAGTTATTTTTTTCTTGAGATGATACACAGCTCATTTCTTGGATGAAAAAAATTAAGAGGATGAAGCTTTTGGTATTCTTGGCCTCTCATAGTTTCTTCATTCAGAATATCGTATTGCAGATTTAAATAAAAGTTTTTTATAGTTTAATAGCTCATTTTTAATTTCTGTTTTATATTCACAAATTGAATAATCATAGTATATGTTAGAATTTGGGCTCATATCTTCGAACGATACAGATATAAATTTGGGAAATCTTAGGTTCGAGGGGGAAAAAGCAGATTTAAATATTTACCATACTGGAAAATCTCGAATTATTACTCTTGCATTGTAACTGATTTATGTTCATTTCAGAGAAGTTTCAGTCTTTCTCTAACTGTGAAATATCAAAAATCAACTTCAGAAACGCTTTTTAACGAAAAGTACAGAGCAACGTAGATTCGTGATTTTGGCGTGGTGTCGACGATGTTATAAGCGGTCATGATCATTTTATGGAGTAAAAAACAAATCTCTACAGTGAGGCCAAAGAATTTTATTGGGTTATAATTTATCATATTGGTCCTCGGTAATACTTTTCTTAAAATACAATTTTAGAAACATTTCTCACCTTATAAGAGCAATATAATGTTTCAAAAGTATATTAAAAACTTTCTCTCATACATCCCCCTTAAAAGCAAACATGTTTAATTACGGTCGTTAGGTATTTAATTTAATTATCTTTTTTGTAGAACATCTTCAACATACCAAGTTCAAGTACACGAGGATGTCTTTAATGAAAAATCATATCTTTTCTTTCTTTTTTATCTTTTCTTTTATTTCTCTCTTTACCCCCTCTTCTTTTTCTAGCCTTTTTTTGGGGGGGCGGAGTATATGTGTGTATTGGAGGGGGGTGAAAAACTTTCGAATGTGCAGAACCGTCATATATATAAAACCGCAGTGCATTCCTTTGTTTGTAAAGCCCATATTGTCTTCCATTTTTAACAGTGATAACAGATCACTTCAAAACAAAAAATCGCTTCCAGCCTTTGTACTTTTAAGTCATTTTATCTGGACTTCTTAATAACCTTTTTTAAAATCTATTATTTTGGTACCATGGAAGTCACAAATATTGTAAAGCACGTTTCTAACAACCAATAAAAGTTAAACCTTCAAAATATAATCTAGAATAAATAAATATTATCTGGCTGAAATAAAATATTCTAGTAGCTATTCTAGTAGTAACAACCTTTCTCTTTCTCTCTCTCTCTCTCTGTATATATATATATATATATGTATAGAGAGAGATTATAAAAAATTAAAAACAACTATGCGTATACTATGAAAAAAGCTTAAAATAGAAAATCAAACTCTAATCTAATTATACATTGAAAAAAAACTGCAGCAACCAGTGGTAATATTGAAAATATAAAAGGAAAACATTTACATCCATTATATGTTCCATTCGGATCAGTTCATTCAAAAATAAAGTAAATAATTGTTTTCATACACGTCAAACATGGTGAAATTTTTTAAATTTAAAACGGCATTGAGATCCATAGTGAACAAATTATAAAAAGTGCAAAAATGTTTGAACTAAAAATTAAAATATGAAATAAACAATTTACATCTTTCACCACATCTTCGTTAGGAGATCGGTGTAACAAAAGAGATAAGTGGATCAGCCTTTTTCTGAACTGACAGTGACAAAAATTTACAAACTAAACCTTAAAAACCTCAAATAACTACAAAACAGTTTGTATCCTTATCAGTCCAAATCAGACCGACTGGATTAGGAAGAGCAATACTACCCACTTTTCCAAGTATCCGAATATTCCAAATAACTGCAATACACTTCCTCATCAAAACCATTCTTTGGTTTAAAATGAAAGCACGTTCAGCAGACCGAGTCTAAAACGTAGAAGAGAGCAAGAATTATTTCTAAGATATCTAGTCAAATTACGTCATCTAGTCATATCTAGAAAGATCTAGTCAGTTACACACTTCTTTATAACTTTTGTTCATTAAGGATCTCAATGTTATGTTAATTTTTTATTTTTTCACTGTATTTGATGTGTATGCAAACAGTTAATAAATAATTATTTATTTTTATTATTTTTTGAGGGCTTGATCCGGGTGGAATATGTAGTGGATTTAAATGTCTTACTTATATATCTTTCTGTTTATCTCTATATATACATATTAATTACATTCAAGCAGTGTTATTCGATTTTGTTTAATATTCTTCTATTTATGCTATTTAAAGGCCGAAGAACGAAATTCAGAAACGAACATCGGAACTTTTAGGTTTTCTTCTTGAATTTTATTCTTATTCTACAGTAAAAATTTAATGTGTCAAGTACAATCGATAGATATTACTTTTATCCATAGATATTACTTTTTTTACAGTTTTAATTTTTATGATTTTTGGAGTAAATTCTTCTTTAAAATGTTAGACTGTAATCCGAAGTTTTCAGATTGCAAATTCTTTTCTTTCATTTTATTTATTTATTTTATTTTTGGTAATAGAAGAAGAATTTTTTCGTAAGCTGTTAAAATTACACTGCCTTGATATTGTTAAGTAAAATAAGCGTCATCAGAAATGTTACCAATGTTGTATGAAATATTTCTATTTTCACCAATTTCTCATCCTGTAGGGTGCCTCCCCCCCCCCTCCATTCTCCACTGTGGTACCGTGATTTCGAGTAATTTTTTGGTTTCGAACCTTCTTCGATGAATAAGTATCTATATCCGGATTACCGGCGAGCTCGATTCCGCTGCGGATAGAATCATTTCCTCGGAAATATATTTTGCAGTGGTGAAGTGACAGCTAAATCAGTAAAACCTGTGAACTCTCCAAGATGACGAAAATATTTTGTGAGATTGTTTGTACCTAATCTCTACGTACATATATTTAGGGGAATCTAAAAATGGATGATTTTAAAGTACAGATCATCTAAAGTGCAGATTATTTTAATAACGGTTTATTTATATAATTATGCTTATGCACGTATAGTAGTCGATGTGAATTAAGTTATTTTTCAAAGCTAACAAAATTTTCTTCTCGTAATTTTTATTCTCAAATTTGTATAGTGCTTTTAAATTTTTTTGTTTGTTTAATGCAAGATTTTGCTAAAAGCAATGCAAAGTTTTTCATTCCGTATCTTTGAATTGGTTCTTTGGTATCTAGGTATTATTGCTTAAATTTATTGAAGTTATACCTACTCACAAAGCTAGTGTTTCGATTGCTTGAGAGATAGATAGATGAACATAATGAGTATCTCACTCGCCTACATACACACAAAGATATTGTGAAGCTACAGAAGTGCACAAAAAAATCGCATAAACGATTTTATAAGTTTTTGTAACATCTCTTTTGGAATATCTAATCGCACACAAGATTAACACTGAAAATAAAAAAAGAGCCTCATAGAAATTTTGGCATACTTTTATCTTCAATATTCTGGTTTTGTTAAAAACTGCGATACATAAATTTGTATCTAGTTACGAAAAAATGTTTAAGTTAATTGAACCACAAAACCTTGATTTAAAAGAAAAGCTGATTTTCACAATTAATCACAATAAGCATTGCTTTCAAAAATTTGATAATAACATTCGTGGACCGTTGTAAACGTTATTTATTGACAAAATGCACCAACATTACTCATTTTTGTCATTAAGAATATCATTTAACATGGAATGCAAATTTAAAATTGAAATAGACGTTGTAATTCCTCTGATAAAATCAGTGACATCAAGTTTGATAAAAACTTTCATTAATCGTAAACTGTGACGTCGATAATTTATTGATAATTAATTTTCAAGTAACTTATGTTGGAGATGGCTTTCTCGAGCAGTTTCTCTTCAAGTGAGTCACAGTTACTGATATCATATATTGCAATTAATGTCATTTATAAATTATGATTTGTATGTCTGGTAAATTATTTAAAATTTGATTGATCAGACAATTTGTCGCACATGAAAAATTAACGATAAAATTACATGAAACTCTAAAGTCAGTTTTCAAAAATAGAAAATATTCAGGCAACAGTCATGAACCAAGTTAAATAGCTTTTATTAAATTACTCATATTAAATAATAGCTAAATTACTTATATTAAATAATGATTTGTTTTCAGTCATTCACAATCACGTTACGTAGTTAATTATATGTCCTTCTTAAGACGAAAGCGATAATAATTTTTTAAAGAAAGCGAAACGAGATATTTTATATAAATTGTCTAAAACTTATTATTTCAGCCTCATTCTTCAGTACTTTGGCAACTTCCTTCCAGGGCGGACTACAACTATCAAGGGCCGGAACCGAAATCTCTCTGGGGCCGGTCTTATTGGAATGATCACCAAGCTCAACACAGATATATAATTAACATTCAATTAAATACGTTGCATGTAGAAATATTAAATTTTAGAACGATTTCTCTGAAGAATTTACAATTTCAATATTTTTTCATGAAACACATCCGTAAATGGAAATTCGCAGCAATTTGTGCATCGTTTTGAATAAGGGCAATGTTTTCTTGCCGTTTGTTCTCAAAAATTATATTCATCTTCCCCTTGCGTCATTTTTTATACCGCTTTGAACGGTTTCTACCTCTGTTTGTTCTATTCCCCCAAGTGAAAGAAAATTATTAAATCAATTATTGTAAACTTCCTTAGCGTGAACTCCGTTAAGGTAATATAAACAAAATTTCTGTCCCGTCAGCGATGTACATGATCTTATAAGAAGATTTATTGGTTAACACAAATTTCGGTTAGCACCAATTACGAACTGTTTTATAGTCCATTACGTTATTAGATTTTATCACTTAAAACGAACTTTCAAAGAACAAAAACGAACTTTCAGAACACTTTTCCCTTGACAAGTTCTGTTTGGAGCTTTAAATAAAAAAAGATTAACTTTGTTTTTCACTGTTTTTGTATTTTCAACTTTTTTACTTTTTCTGTTCCAAACGTATATTATAAAATTTGCAAATTCATAAAAATGGAAATAGGTAGGGGATCATGGTTCTTACAATCCTAAGTAATTCTCTCATATATTTCATTTCCCATATTAGACTGTATATGATTAATGTGTTGAAAAAAAAATTATTGCCAAAATTTAATTTCCCAGTTAACATGATTTTTTTTAACGCGAACTGTTTGATTTTTTGTCCCTTGAGATTCGTGTTAACGAGGGTATATTGTACTGTGTTATTTATGGACCAACTTTTTAAGTAATAGTGCTATAAATAATGTAGGCGTGGCCAGTGACTTCAAGATCGCTTACAGCTGGAGGGATTTTCCACGTTTCTGGAAAGATTAATATAGCGAGCACTGACACTTTTTAATTCATGTAGCTTATGAAATTCGTAACTGCTCCGAATAAGCCGTTGATATATTTATCATAATATCTGTTTTTACTGCGTTATCGACATTTATTTATTTTAATTTGTATATTTGTTTAAAGTGAAAATTTGAAAAGGTTTTATAGCTTGTTGAAAAGGAACTCTTTATTGTTAAAAGAAATTCACATAATACGCTGTTTGAGATAACGTTTAATGAAACTAATAATGAACTTTAAATAAAAGTTTTAGCATTTCTAAAAAATTTGTGTTTTTTATTCTTTTGCATAGTATAGAGAATACTGCTCAAAACCATGATGTTATTAAATTATAATTCTTTCTTATGGACCTGGATTCAAAGCAAGTTTTTGGACCATATAACTCTTTATACTCCACAGTCTTAATTTTTTACATAGCCGTCTTGATCGGCACAGTGATTAGCGACACTGGCTGCGATACTGATGAACTGGGTTCGAATCCCGGAGAAGGCATGGATGCTTACAGTTATATAGTGTCTGAGCAGTATAGCGGCACTTAAAATACTGACGAGCCGAAAACTCTTTCGAGTGGTTTGGTGGTAAGGAAAAAGGGGTAAGAGAACTCCGACGTCTCTTCTCTGAGCGGTCTGTATCAAAATTGGTGCGGAGATGCTCAGTTAATGCGGCGGGACTAATATGCTTGTACAGCCAGTGGTCAAATTCTGGTTTCCCGCCCACTTGTTACTGTTCTTCTAATTGTTTACATAGTCCAGTGTCCCTCATCGTTGTTCTTTATCTTCACTTTTTATTCCTTTTCATCTATCTTGAGTACACTTTAGTCATTGTGTCCAGAATAAATAGAATTCAATAGCCTTTATCTTCATCGATCTTAACATTTTGGAAACTTTGAGCTTCAGAAATGATTTTAAGAAGACCCATTCTTCTATTGGACTAAGACCACTTTACCGGCAGAATCTTTCTTTTTTTCAATGTAATGAATAAGATCGTTTCATGAGATAAATTAACATTAAGCTTTAATTTCATCCGAAGCCCTAATAAAATGATTCACTGCTCTAAACTCATTAAAAGATTTTCTAGAACTTTTTGAAAAATGTACAAATAATTCACGAAACGGATAATCGGAAATTCAACATTTTAGATAAAAATAGGATATAATCATTGATGAGTTAATAAAAAAAAGCCAATAACTATTTTAATTGAAAATAAATTATAATTACTGCTTCATAAATACAATGCAGGTGCTTTCTTCTTTTTTGCGTTCCATTATTATAAATTCCGCGATGCAGAAAATATTGAATGCATTGTTTTTGTATCTTTTTAAAACTTAATAGATTCACAAGCTTAAACATCTAATCCAGCTAATTCAGTGTCAATTCATCATTGCACCGGTATCTTCACTAATTTCAAGGCTATGTAAAAAAGTAGCTAGTTAAGACTACGGAGTATTAAATTGCCACTTTTTAAGAAGTGAAGTTTAAGAAGGTGGATAGATTTATATAGGTTGTTCTAAAGGAATCTGTTAAATTCTAGAAACGTGAGGAGGATTCCGAAGATTTTCTGTGTAGGTTTCTGGAACTTTTTTTGATGTTTTCTTGCGTTAGCGCGACAACTTTATTTTTTAACCTAATGTTATTCATATTTTCCTTTCAGGATCATGACTTGAAACAAAGACTAATGAAAGAATTACGGAAATTGGTCGTGCAGTAAGACAGCAAATTCACTGTCTTGCAAAAATGGCAAAAAGATTTTCTCGATTTGGACTGAGTCGGCGCACCTGTAACTTGAATCATACTGTTTGCTTACTTCTGTTATCTTTCTTTATTCATTCTTGTAATGCATGTTGGGGAAAGTCGGCGACGAAATATGGAGGTAAGTTTCATGTTTGTTTTGATTCACATTTGCTACTATGTCATATGGCTCGATTAGAATGCCAAAGGTAGTGTCACACGAAACGTCTCGCGAGAACTGTAGCAGTCCAGATCATAATTAAATGCCCCTTGCACATACACATGTGTAAATAATGTAATTATTTTGATGTTTATGCTTAAAGATAGTGGCAGTCGTCGAGTTATTAATCGAGCCTTTCTTTTATTCTTGGTGTATGCAAGTGTACATAACTTGACACAATAAGCGCTGCTGTTCTTGAAGAACAACATCGGTAACTTATAGATTTTTGAAAAGATATTTGAAGACAGACAGCGCAGTATCAAAGCGGTAAGCAAGTTGGTAGGATGGAAGCGAGAGAGAGAATGCGACGGGTTCAAGCTGAACTTTTGGTTCCGAATGATTTAGTTTTGGTTTAGCTTTATTTTGATGATTAATAATAACTTTATAAAATTACTATCGGTTGAAGTCTAATCTAAATGTGTACATTAGCATTATGCAAGAGTCATATGACATGGATTAATTTTAAAATAACACAATTTAGAGAAGTGCTTATAAACAGTTCTATTTTTAGAACGGAAAGGGACCCAAATTAAAATGAAATAACTGGAAGTTAGAATTTTCATTTAGATATGTTTTATCTTATTCACATATTATATAATGGTTATGACACAAATTTAGTAACAGTAAAGTTTTATTACCATATGCTTATTAACTGTCAAATGCGTACTTATAGTATTAGTAGCCCGTATTACTGTAGTAGAAATTACATAATCAGCTCGTAACGTTCAATATACCCTTTCGAAGTTTTCGTCCTGTTCTAGCTTAGCTACTAATACTTGAATTTTCGTATCTGCATTCTTGCAAAGACAATCTGTGACAGATATAACGTAAGTAAATAAGCCATAATTAGAATCGTTGACTAGGTTTAAACAAGCTGATAAAAACCTTTTCAAGTAGATTAGCTGCACCATCGGCGGAGAAAAGAAAAATGTTTATAAGCGTTGATTTATAAATGATATAGCTGCGTTTCATTGCTTAAAATAGTGTGAAACATCACTTATCAGTATTATTTTAAAACATAAATAAACATATCAGCAAAAATTTAAGACATCTCTGCTCAGCGCGGATTCGATGATTAAGAATAATATAAGCTCCAAAATGCAAGTCGCCTTCAACTATTACAATTTGGGAAAAATTTCGTGTTTTGTGATTTTTAAAAATACGACTTCTAAAAAATATTTAGAAGCTAATTTAGTTTTGTTTTTATTTTTTACAGACATGACTGAAGATTACGACCTGCTTGTAGGATCCGATTTAATTCTTAATTGTACTCTCTTCACAAAAAGCCCACCCGAAGCTCCAGAAGGAGTCAACTCTTCAAATCTTGTTTTTAAAAAAAGAAACCAAGAACTTACTGATTTCACTCACCAGATTGATTCTCAGACGGCTCAACTAAAGATTCCAAACGCCAGTCAAAGTGATTCTGGTTTCTATTATTGTAGTCTCAATATTCCTTCGAAAGAGTTAGTGTGCAGCAGCAAAGTCAGCGTTGGGTGTAAGTAATTTTTTAGTTCTTATTTGTAATATTTCTGGGGCGGAAACATCGCATTTAAATTTTATCTTTTCTTACAAACCATGGGCTCATTTTATCCTTCAAGTGATAAGTAAAAATCACCAGATTTAGTTTTCGCTAATTCATAAAGATTAACCTCTAATAAAGTTACTTTTTCTTTTTTTTAATGAAATTTTATCTCATTCAAGAGCCAATGGAACAAATGAGATTTATTCTTGACTCATTTTAAGCTGACAAATTAAAATGATAATGAGCAAAATTGCTTTTTATGAATATTGATGGTAAGAATTAAGAAAAAAAATTATGTTGGGGAAATGTTATACCCATATCTGTATTGCGGTTTTCACCTGTCAGATAAATCCACAGCTGGAAAAGTTCAGAATTTTGAAAACTGTACTTTAGATGCTTTCAGAAATGTCTAAATAATTTTTAAAGTATGTGAACAAACCTTTCGCTCTTTTTATATTCATTGTTTGTATTTCTCAATTAATTTATCCATGGAGCATAGTATAATAACATGTTTCTTTTATTAGTGCATAGGATATCTTGGATAACGTTTTTTCATCCAAAGAATTAGAACAACTGCATTATGGAAAACAATCTTCTGTTGGAAATTATTCTGCCTGTTAGAATAATATTTTTCCTGTAGTACTAATGAATTTTTCATATGAATTTTTATCATTATATAATTATAATTTCATTCATTTTATTGCTTTCAGTATTCAGTCTTCAACCGCAGATCTCAACATATTTCATTTTTCCGTCTAAGAAACAGCTTCTTGCAAACTTTCGAATAACCGAACGGACAGTTTTCTAATTTTTGAAAGCTGCAAAATCTTCAGAATTTTTAATATTGGTATGCAATCCTTTTGTTTATAACTCTGAGATGCCTCATAGCTTGAAAGCTGCTTATGAAGGGTTGCAGGTATTTGCAAATGATAAAATTAAATCCAAAAAGACAACTCTAAACGACTTCAGTAACGGCTTATGTATAAAAAATCTTTGATTTTTAGCTGTTTGTGCTTTATATCTGCTATTATTTTACCTTTATATTATTATACTTGTAATTTAACTGCCAATAAATGTACAAATCTTTTTTATGGGATAAAATTACTAAACAATTTAAAATTTCTAGTTATGCATACATAGTTTATTCTTTAGTAGCAGAAATATCCAATCTCTGAACACCAGAAACACAGGAAGTCAGCAGAAATACTGAGAAATGACTTTAATATCATAGAGAGTAGTGTCTTGAAAATATTTTCCTCAGATGGTAATGTAAAATTTGGGGATATTTTAAATTGAGTTTTGAAGCTATTGTGTCACATCCTGATGTTTCCAGTTTACGATTTTATATTTTTTGGAAGAATATCAATAAAGAGGTTCCTTCTATCAAATGATTGCACCCTGTGAATCAAAATATAAATATCAACAAATATCAGTGTAAGGCTGAATATATCTCTTAATAGGTTTGTCATCTTCCAATCCTATAGTTGTAAAGAAGTATTGGAGAGCTTGTAGCTTAATTGCCTGATGGTCAATGGCCAAGCATTTGATAAATAAAGTAAATAAATAATCTTCCAATCCTATCAATTGATTATTGCCATTCACTTATTCTTCTTATGGCTCAGTCGGATAAGTATAATAGTTGTACTGCATATAAATTATGGTTATACTGACAAAAGATTGAAAATTTATTGTACAGTACATTCTACAACGAGAAGTATTATTTGAATGTTTTTATGATTCTTGTAATGATATTTTATTGCTAAAATAATGTTACATTACAACATTGCAATGAAGCCATTTTAAAATACACTCGTGTTAAAAGCAAATGAGCGACAAACGCTAAAAGGAAAGGCACAGATGTAGAATTTGTATAAGAAACAAAAGTTTCATCGCCGAATGCAAAAGGGTAAGCTGAGTTAGTATAAAACGTAATCCCGCAGTCACAGCACACGCCTTATAAAGGGGCATGCTGGACCTATGCGCCAGTTCCAAACAAGCAATAGTTTCGTGCAAATCTATAGCCAAAGCGAAAAGCAGGAGCCGAAGACACCATTTAGACGGTGAAATGCATTGAAGGTCTGTCGAGATGTTGCAAGCTGATGCAAGACAATCCGCTGTTGCAACAGAACTATGTGCATCTTAGCGTCATTAATAGTCTGTGGAATCGTTACTAGAGGGATGAGAACCCCTGTGGAAGATGTAGGTCTGGACGCCGAAGGATTACCACAATTGCAGAGGATCCCTTCCTGTTGCTATGTTCAAGACACTGTAGATTGCTAATAGCACGACAGCTGGCGTCGCATCCCTCCCTCTGCTGCTGCAGAACGACGCATATCCAGACTATATCGTGTCGACTGCATGAAGGTGGACTGTACTCCCGACGACCTGTGGTTTGTGTTCCTTTGTCGCTATCGTACGTTAGAGCGCGATTGATTGGACCCGTTAACATTGCAATTGGACACCAGAGCCAGTGGTGCAACGTACTCGTAAAAGCAATTTTTGCAATTAAAATGTGAGTTTCAATCAATTAAACCAATATTCGGTGCACAAACATATGGCCGATTGCAACAAAAAAGGGGAGTGCTTAACTAGATTGTTACAGCATTACCATATACAAAATTTCGACGTTCTACGCCTAACTGTTTTTTTAGTTATGCGAGATACATAGATATATATGTACAGACGTCACGAAAAAATCCTTTCTGAATCCATTTTTAATCAATTTTACAATCCGTTTTGGAGAAAAACGTTCTTTATCCTGTCTTTACCAACAGATGTCGGGCAAAAAAAATCATTCAGATAAAATGAAAAGCGGTCAAAACCGATATTTTCGTTGAAATACAGTACCCGAAATTTTTCGCGATTACAATATTCCCTTTACTTCATACAAGGTAATAAAAATGTGTGCATTCAACAATGCTAAAGTTCGGGCCTAGTTAGGGAATCCTGAGTTAAAACTTTAGGGATCGGTATCTTCAAACTTTTATTAAACTTTTTATAACTTCTTTAAAAAATTTTCCGATACCGTTTGGCGCAAAAATATTTCTATCACGTTTAAAGTGATGTGATTAAAATAATCGGCGAAGAATGCAATTGATAACAAACGGAAATAAAAACTATAAGATTTTACAAATATATGAAAACGTAAGGTTCCCATTTTCTTGCCCAATAATCAAGTATTCTGTCTTCAAGAGGCAGCATGATTATGGAGACTGAGGTACATGTCTGCATTTAGTTCAGCTAGAATATTGCTTAATTTTTTGGATGGTATCTTCAAATCATAGACTTTTAAATATCCTTAGGGTAACCTCAAAATACATTATAATTAACCGCATGAAATTTTCTAATTACATTTGTCAAATGAATTCTTCTTTCTTTAATGTTTAAAATTTTTTAAATTTAATTTCTTTAATATTTTAAATTCGTCTTTTCTACCTATAAATCAGTGGGAAACTAGTCAAGGAAAGCCCAGGCTTTGATGGCTAGATTGCATCAATAGTGACTTTAACCTATAGAGTTTGAGGGTTCGTTATCAGCTATACTAATTCCAAACTCCGTGCTATGGCTGTGTCTGAAAGAAACTGTACAAAAGAAGAAGTCGTAAGAAGTCTTAAGAAACAGTCTTAAGAAGGTTTAATAAACCTTTTTATTGAATCAGAACTGAAACATAAATGGACGTCTCGTGCTTACTGATCAACCACCACTTGTGGCGATGTAATTCTGATTCTGATTCAAATTTGAAGCTAATATTAGTAGCCAAAGGCTGAACAATTGATTTAACGCAAAGTTTTCTCAAAATTCTCACCGGTCCAACCGTTTAAATGTCGCATCTATAATGCAAATCCCAATACTACAATCCTCTCTGAGCTAGGAATATCTAGTAGCGTGACCTCGAAAGGGAGAAACATGTTCTGTCTTTAAGTATGGAAACCTCATCTTAAGGACCCGTAACCTGATATGCATTCTGGTAGGAAAACGGAAAGAAAGAGTAAAAATCAAAATCATAATGAACTCGCTAGATTAACATAATGGGACCTTAAAATCTTGTTAAATTTACCATCTGAAATCTTCTCTATATGTATAGTAGCAGGAGAGCCCACAGTTTTAGCCTTGCGTCCGGATTCGAATTCTCAAGAAAGCATGGATGTGTTGGAAGTGTGTAGTGTCTTTCTGGCATAGGAGGCACTTAAAACGCTATCGAGTCAGAAGTTTCCTAAAGAGGCTATTGGTGGAAAAATAAGAGGAATGGGAGACGTTCGTAACTGTTTCTCTTTCAAAACCAGGATGAGCTGCGCAGATTCGTTTTATCACTTATAAATTAAAGACTCAAGTCAATGACAAGCACAATTTTTGCATCTTGGCCAATAAGAATTCGTGAACTTGATCTGATGTTAATGAGATAAGTCACAACAACCAACTGGAAAAGTGGCCAAACGGAGAGCAAAGTGGGAAAGAATAAGGGAGAAGCCCATGGCCCAACTCAAGACTGCAGAACGAAAGACGCACCTTAGGTCAGATAGCGAAGCAGCTTTTGTACTAATTCCCGCATTTCTTAGTGCATAAATGTCAAAGATTCTCTAGATGTGCTACCGAAATTCGCATATTTTGCATTTTGATCCTTCCTCTGAACGAATCGTATCCGCGATCGTATATTTCCCCCCCTTTTCTTACTGTTTGCAGATGTAATTTCTTCTACCTTTCTACATCGGCAATTTATGAGAATGTTCAGCAAGCAGATATAATTTCTTCTACCTTTCTACATCGGCAATTTATGAGAATGTTCAGCAAGCAGATGTAATTTCTTCTACCTTTCTACATCGGCAATGAGAATGTTCAGCAATCATAAAATAATCCTCCAATCCATTCAGTTTTCACTAGCATATTGCGTTCAATAGAGGATGCTCTCGTTTCTCCAGATGTTTTAAACATTGCAGGGAATTTTTATTGCATTACTTGCAAGGTTTACCTTTTGCACTGTTATTCAGACATTTCTGGCTGCAAAATTTTCATTATTAAACGTGATTTTTATTTTAAAGTAAAATCGAAAGTAATGAAAAATTAAAAATAAATACATGTCATTAGACTTGTTAACAGAGCCCATCTATTGGTTTCAAATGAGGTAAATCAGTTATTAAGATACAATTTTCTCTGCTAATATCACTGTAAATTCGTCTTGTCTGGAGTGTAACAATCTAAGTCAAAAAGTTATTTATTTCATATCTGAATTATGATTACTTTTCTCTTAGCAAAAAAATCATTTTTTTAAAGAATCAGTATCTCGGGAGCCAAGAAGTCGCGGAAAGTATAAAGGATTTTAAAAACTTTCGTGCGTTAGAAAATGAAGAAGGAAAGTTATTTTCACTTTCAGTAGCTTAATAATATCCTCCCTCGATTAATTTTGTAAAATCATTGGAAGAGAAAAAGTGTTATCCGAGATTACGATATGTCCTTGAGTTTGTTTCTGTGTAAATGCTTCTGTAATCTTTTTAAAGCTGGAAAAGCTGATTTTCGAGTAGCTGTCTGATACATTTGTCTTTTCGAGGATTTTATGATTAAAAATAAGTCCGATAGTTAATTTAGCTTTTTATATTCTTTATGTCTACGACAGTTTGACTAATCTTGAGTAAATTTCAATTCTAAATAAATATTTAAAAAAATGTTTAGAAAATCCTGTATATCCAACATATTTAGCGTGTCCATGTTGTTTGCTTCAAAATGGATTTATAAATGTAAGATTGCGCGAGTAAATATCTCTTGAGCAACTGGGTCGTAGACGCATGGTTCCAGTTTAAAGAAATTAATTGAATAAGACAATTTTAAGATTGCGTCACATGAAATTTTGCAGAAAAAATATATGAAACACTTTTACCCGAGTCTTAAGAGTACACGGTACTTATCGGTTTTATTAGTGACCAAGGGGGAAAATGTTACCAGGCTTGGGTGCCGAAACAGGGAGGGGAAACAGTAAGAAATGGGATTTTTGAGGCAGCGAGCTAATTGTCGAAGCGAAGACTTTGGCATTTTCCACATTGCATCTGTTTATGGCATCCGCAGTGGTATATAACGTTATTTTAATGATTGTTTTTGAAAATTCGGGTAGGAGTAAAATTCCCCCCCCCCTATTTTGTTAGAATGCAATAGCTTCATTTTCACTTGATGATAATAAATTGAAAATTATTCTTATTCTGAGTCCCCCCCCCAAAAAAAAAAGTTTGCTTACGAATGTAAATGTGTTTCACAATTCTTATTACTAGGTTTTGATTATAGTTTTGGGTTTGCTGTATCGTTTGGCGATAAGAGGCACCAAATTTGGCGCTTAATCGCTGCTTGCCGGTTAAACCTATGAATAATGTAAATTTCTAAGACGTAGCTTTAATGTAAGAAACAAGCATTTAGAAGCTTGGATTTAAAGTTACAGTGTGAATAAATGCTTTCAAATTTGAGATATGTAATGAAATTCATTTTCTCTACGATTCCTTAATTCAATGTTTTGTTCTGTAAAAGACTGGATGAAATTGGTATGGTTTGCATTTAACAGAGCTGACTTTCTTTTAAAAAACATTCAGTTAAATATTTAAAAACTTAGTGATTTCAAATTTCTTTGTAGAAGAACGCTACGAAAATTAAAGTCGGTACATTTTTAATAAAAGGTGTTTTGTGACAAAAACTATAGTACTTTGAAAGCGCATCTTAATTGATTCATTTCCTAAACTATACCTATGGGCCTGTGTTTGACTGTAGTAGTATGAAATACTATAATCTTAGATTACTATAATAGTAAATATAGAAATCTGAAAGAGAACTTTAATTGATTCATTTTATAAACTGGAACATGAACCTATGATCAACTATTCAAAGATAGCCAATTTCTTCAGAGCACATTGTATAAACAGAATTTTCTCTCACTTGAAAAGATATGCAATCGCATCTATGGTAGCATTTTTATCGAAAAGAAAATTTCAACAGGTACTTTTTTATGATTTTTTAAAAATCATCTTTGCAGTTAGTATGATGCGATGTTCATACAAAGATGTCAAAAAGCGTAAAGAAACTTCTGATGTTTAAATACTTCTTCATTATAAAAAATCTGATTTTTAGCGAGTACTAAAGACCCATGCAACTACACCGTTCGAAAGATTTTTTTTTTCTCTTCCAGCTGCGTTTTTGGGAGCTTACCAGTGGCCGAGCAATGAAACGAGTGAATACCGATTGTTTGTACAAACCTATGGAAACGGGTTATGATTGGCTATTTGAAATAAAAAGCAGACTAGGGTTATCTGCCTAAGCGGAGAGCGTGGAGAACTTTCTAAGGGAATCTGGCTCGTATTCACGTTACACATGAGGAAAACCGCAAAACTAACAATGCAACCAGCCCGTTCACCTGGTTTAGAACCCAAGTCAAATTCCTAGTATTCACTAGGCAAATGGGCTGGTTGATTAGAAGCTTCTGCGGCTTTCCTCATGTTTAATGCGAATACGAGTCAGTTTTCTTCAAAAGGTCCCTCACTTTGCTGGCATGCTTTGTCGGAATCTAAATTATCTTAAGCGATTAGAAATCTTAAAAAAAATTACTAAACCATTTTTATGCAGTTTTTTTTTTTTTTTTTTTTTTAAAGAATTTGATATTTGTATTTGGGATATCACTTCTTGAACCAATTTATGTTTCCTCATACCTCTTGTAATCCTTTTTTTACAGATTCTTTTTACTCTTGACTTTTATTGTATTTCAGGAATAATATAAAAATGGTACTCAGCTTTAAAAAAGAATTGCTCTAATTGAATTAAATGAATTAAAATATATATATCTGTATAATTTTTATGCACATGTATGTGATTTACTATAAATCTATGCTTAGCATTCATAGAATTACACAGACTGGATATACTAAATTCATGGCGTGAACTTTCGTGTACGTATCCAAATGAAATGTGAAGTGTGATGTCAGTTGTTGAAAAAAACATATTTATGATTTTTTTTGTTTTGTTTTGCTGTGTGTGTGTTTCATTATTTTCAAATTTTTATATATCTCTTTCAGATCCTCCTCACAATGTTACTAACTTCAAGTGCATAAGCCGTAATTTTGATAATCTGACGTGCTCCTGGGATATTGAACCTAGCGGAGTTCCAACTAACTATTCACTGCGCAAAACTTGGATATCTAAATCGTGAGTTTTAATAAAATATCCAGTGCTTTCCGAATGTAAATTTAGTGGTTAAACAACATTGTATCCTAATTTCTGTATTATTCTAAACTTAAACCTGCATTCATTTGAAAGATTAATTATTCTAGTTAGCTGGTAAATACATAAAAGCAATGACCACTCAAAGTTATCCGAATCTGATTCTTGGCAGTTGAACCGCCAGCCTGCATTGAGTTTTCATCATTTTCCCATCTGTAATCACATTACAAAACTTTCATTAGAATAACTTTCTAAAGATTTTTCGGTATATGGTAGTTAGAATTTGTTCTTTGCAGTAATAATAAAATCATGATCACTCTCTTAATTTAACTCGTGAGAAGTGATCTATCGTGTAAATATTTGTTCCGTAAATGTGTAATTATTTTATTACATTCTTCTATTGAAAATATTGTGGCTATTCGAACCTGCAGTTTGCATATAACTGCTGTCATTGGAGGTATTTGAACTGAAGGATTTCTCGAGTTTAGTAGCAATATCACCTTAATTATCCGAAACTTCGATCGCGTAACCAATTGTTAGTTAGGATCGTAGAATTAAACTTCCATAATTCTTCCTTTCCTTCACAATTAATATTCACTTCATCTGATTTTCATTAATTACGATCAAGCTTCAACTCGAGACTCTTTCTCATAATACACTCAGACACAAAAAAAAAAAAAAAAAAAAAAAAACGACGCACCAAGAAGGAGTTATCCGAATGGGACGAAAATCTGTAGAAGTGATGTACATGTACAGAAAAACAACTGATTACAGTTTGAGAAAAATTGGATGATTTATTGAAGTCACTGAGCTTCACAAAGTGAAAAAGCCAGTAACGCGTTTGTCCAGCTCTGACCCTTATGCATGCAGTTGTTCGGTTTGGCATCGATTGATAGAGGTTGCGGATGTCTCCTGGGGGATATTGTGGCAAATTCTGTCCAACTGGCGCATTACATCGTCAACATCCCGAGCTGGATGGAGGGCCCTGCCCATAATGCTCCAAACGTGCTCAATAGGAGAGAGATCCGGCGACCGTGCTGGCCAAGGTAATGTTCGACAAGAACTAAGGCAAGCAGTAGAAACATGTGCAGGGGGCGGGCATTATCTAGCTGAAATGTAAGCCCAGGGTGGCGTGACATGAAGGGCAACACAACGGGCCTTAGAACTTTGTCGACGTACCGCTGTGCTGTAAGGTTGCGACGGATGACAATCAAAGGGATACTGGAAATGAAATGGCACTTCAGACCATTACTCCAGGTTGTCGTCCTGTTTGCCGGAAGTCAGTAAGGTTGGTATCACACCGCTGTCCGGGGCTTCTCCAGACTTGCTTTCGCTGGTCATCTGGGTTCAGTTCAAAGCGGGACTCATCATTAAAGACTATTCTACTCCAGTCAGTGACATTCCAGTGCGAATGAGCCCGACACCAGTGTAAACGGGCTTGACGTTGTACAGAGGTCAATGGTAGTCGGCGCAAGGGGCGCTGTGACCTCAGCCCCCTTTCTGTGAGCCGTCTATGAATGGTCCTTGCGGTCACTGAAGCACTAGTTGCACGTACAATCGATGATACTGATGCATCTGGGGCTGTGAGTGCTGCTCTGACGATTGCTCGGTCTTCACGTTCTGTCGTTTCTCTAGGTCTGCTGCTTCCTTCTTGACGCTGTGTGCGGCCATGGTTCACCCCTTTCTGCCAACATCATCTAATATTGGCATTGCTTCTGCTCAAATATTGAGCTATTCGCCGATAAGACCAACTGGCATCTTTGACCCCAACTACACGACCTCTCTCAAATTCTGACATCTGCGCATATCGTTTTCGCACCTGTGTGCGAGGCATAGTTACTGTCTACCAGAGTACACGGAATGAAATTCGTGAAGAATTTATGGCCGGGAATCGTAATTTCTCCTCTTAAATATCGTGTCAGTTGCGCAGATCACATGCGCTGTAGCGACAAGCGTTCATTCATTGGCAGCCAAAATGTAAAATTTTGCATTTTCCGTCGAAACCTGTATGCATATCAATTTGTGTCCAATTTGCTGTATATTTTCTCAGTGCGTCATGGCACGTCGTTTTTTTTTTCTTTTGTCTAAGAGTGTATATGTTATCTAAAAAAAATGATTTTGTTAGAAGGCAATAAAGAAATGACAAAAGCTTCTTGTTAATGGCGTTAGTCTTCCTGTTTTACCGTTAATGGTGTAGTCACCAAGTTCATACGTTCGTGAGAATTAACTGAAAAATTTATAGTTCAGTAACTTCTAATCTGCATACATTGCTGTGCAGAGAAATTGTCCACATTAAGAAAAAATTGAGTTACAATGAAGATATTTATTGCAACTCAAGATATTTATTAGAGAACTTGCGTGTGATGAAGTATGGAAGATTAATATTTTAAAACTTAATTCAGAAGGAATAAATTTAGAGTTTTATTAATTCCCCTTTAGTGCATTTAACTGATCATACAGTGCGTAGTAGTGACACATACAGATTTTGGATATCTGTCTCTGGAATGGCATTCTATCTGGATTGAATATGTATATGCAACTTGTAAGTTGTAATTGCGCAGGATGACATAGGACTAATCTTCTAGCAGTCCATGTGTTTTATAAGAGACCAATCAGGTGACCGCGCAGGCTAAAGAAATTCATAAAAAAACATTGTGCCATATATGAACGTGGGCAGTAGACTGCCGCGTTGTAACGTAAGATAATTCTATCGTAACCAAGATAATTATGTCGTAAAGGTATTCTATAAACTAAACTAAAACTATTCTTTATGGAATAAACTAAAATTCATCTCATATCATGACGCTGTTAGACGATCAGTATGAAGCTCTGCAATATTACCTTCCTAAAGACGTTTCGCATTATGTCAGCATACGAAAGTCAGTCATGTTCTCTAAATTGTGTTTATATTTGTCATAAAAGATGATTTACTGCTATTCACGGTCTCGTTTTCTACATCAATGCAGCTTCTGACTGAAACATTTAAATTATATTTTATAATATAAAAATGTAATTAATTAATTATTATTATTTAAAATTAAAATAAATCTAGTTAATGATGAATGTGGGACCTGTTAACCGTTGGTAAAGACCATGTGTCCCCATTCATCGTAAATTGAACTGAATTCAGTCTCTGACGTCGATGACAGAAGGTCAAAGGAAGTCACAAGAGTGAAAGCCGTGTTGCAAGCGCTTACTGCAGCAATTATCGACGAACAGTGCCAGGAGAGTTTCACTGTTCTGCATTGTTGTATTAATGCTGAAGAAGTAGTTGCCAAATCCAATATTTCCATACATGACAGGTGTCTTTACATTCTGTCATGATAGTAGGTGTTCCACTCCTCTCATATTCGATGTGTCAAATCTTCTTCCTCCACTAACCTCATGTACCTACATCTAATTGCACTAGCGCCCGTCTAAAACATGCTGCGATGCCAAAGCACAAAGTATGCCCTTCTTTTGATCCTAGAACTCTGCCTTTTCTGTCAGTTGTTCATCATGTTGTTCTCGCTCTACATGAAGACCTGCATACAGTCAGTGCAAGGACAATTGGTTTTGCATATACAATGATTGAGATTTATTTTTTTTACCATCTTCTACATCTGTTGAGTCAAATTTAACTGTGATTGCTCATGCATCCTATTTGCCTAGGCACCTGAAACTTTAGTCATTTTCACCTCGTATGATGACCCAGACTCCGAATTTCAGATTTGTCCAACAACGTTTTCGGCACTGCAGTTTTTAGTTTTCCTGTTAATAACTCTGCTTTCAGAATTCCATGTGGAGCTTTATCATTTCGCAAACTTCAGCAATTTTCACTTGCTTGACCATAGGCCGTGAATTTTCAATCATGATTCTAATCAGAAACTGAATTCTGCTGTCTTGTTTTTAGCAGTAAATCGCATATAAGTGAACCGTGGCCATTTATTTGGGAGATATTTGTCTTGCTTTTGGATCACTCTATGTAAAGCTAGAAAATAAATAGCATAATATCTAAACATATACTTAAACGAATTGTATTATGGAAAACAGACATCTCCCCCAAAGTAACAATATAATTATTAATGCCTGAAAGAATTACCATAAAACAAGAAAACTAGTAAGTATGAATTGAAGAGGTATCTTCAGACTCGAGATATTTGATGCAGAGAAATAAACCATGAAGAATTTTTTAAGACTGTTATTTTCAGAGTAAATCTAATTATCCATATTTTCGTTGTATATCTAAGCGCTCATTTATTTTTCATTTAGTTCATTCTTATTCTGTGAATTGAATTTAATAATTAACAAATTTTATATTAATTGATAATCAGTTTTTTTACATTATTGATAAATTGTTAATTCGTACACTAATCTTAATTCCATTCATATGTATGTAATTTTTTCCAGTGTATTACAACTGTGCCCAAGTGAAACATCTAATAATACTTTTTGCCAATGGAGAGGTGATACTGATCCACCATATCAGATTAGTACTCGAAATCTTACATTCTTTGTACAAGGAAACAACAGTCTTGGATCTTCGTCCCAAGAATTTTCTATTGATCATTTTGAAATAGGTTTGTAGCAATTAATTAGACAATTTGTAGCAGTAGCAGAGATTTCTGTGATTATTATAACCTGTGCCATTAGTAACATCATCTCATAAAAGCGCCAAACTGTTGGACTGAATGATTTGTGTACTAGCGATTGTTTATATACCTCTTGCTACTAGTTGACACTATTAATATGCGAATAAAAATACCGAATTAAAAATATATAGAATCAAATCCTGATTTAACAAATCAAATTTAAGGATTTCCCCCATTTAACGAATTTTTTATGTTTCTTTAATAAAATTCGATTGAAAAATCTTAATAAAAAAAATCTTCGATTGATCATTTAAAATGGTGACTTGTAAACTATTTTTCAAAAAAATATTGTACGAATATGCATTTTGTCCGCTTTGAGTGAAATGAAGCTTTATAGAAACACTATTGGATTTTTGTTACAAGATGTGCAGCTGAGAGTTGTTTCTGTTAAAGAAAGCAGTGAAGATTATGGCATTGTGAGATGAAATTTCATGAACCTACAAATTTTTCTGTCAACTTGAATTTATTAATTTTTGGGTTACAATCTGCCCTCTGATTTGATAATAATTTTGGTACCCAGCATGAGAGCAATTTTAAATTAAAGCATTCAGTCACAATTTCTTACACAGCATTTCTTGAAAATAGAGGAACGAAGAGGTGAAGTTGGCCAACGTAAGTCATTGATAATGACCTGGTGCAGAGAGTTGATGTAAAAGTTCAAGAAAAAAGACAAATGATTAATGGATTGTTTAAAGCAAAACTTTTAAATAATATTGTTTTATGGTATTTAGCAACAACTTTCACCAAACGTTTCAAAGTATTATATTATTTTCAAAAATTATAACAAAACAAATACAACGAAGAACAATGCTTAATTTCTAAAATTAGAAGTGCTGGAGTTTTATGCAAGTCCAGTAGGAAATAGGAAAAAACAAATAAATAAGTATTAAATTAATGAAATATTAAATAATCAAAATATTAAATAATTGAAACTAAAATTTAATAGAATGTAAGATAAATTTAATAAATATATAAAAATTTAATAAATTACTAAATTGATGACAAAAAAAAGTTAAATAATAAAATAAAGTACCGGACCTTGTCATATTTGAGGCTGCAACTGGAATCAAAATTTCATAAGAAGAATAACTAAAAAAAATTCCAGTTAAATTTCAACCATAAATAAACAGTATGATATGACTTCAAAAGATTATAGAAACAAAGACAATTATTTTTCCAATACACTAAACGAAAATTGTAAAACAGTTTAAGTACCACTGATGAGAATAGAGAGAATCCTAGAAACAGTGTCAGAGTATCTAAGGAAATTTGGTTACATAGTCCTTTTATCAAAAATGATGTTTCACTCAATCTTCCTCCCACTTGTAACCTGCGGATGAGTGTCTCCTGCAGTGGTGTAGCTAGGGTTTTCAGCACCTGAGGACAACTGAAGAATTTTCGCCCCGTTCTGTGTGCCAAGAATGGAAAATATTTCATTCAAAAAATTCGTAGCATCAATTTGGTGCCCCCTGGATGCTGCGCCCGGGAACAGATGTCCTCCCTTGCCCCACCCTAGCTACACCACTGGTCTCGTGCGGTAAGTGGGGAAACCGCTCTCCTCCTAATCTCAGCCTCAGCCCCATATGCCAGAGGAAATTTTTCTTTATTTCTGTCTACCCTTTTATTCCTTTACCTCCATTTCCACATCACTAGCTTATATCGATATCTTCCATTATTAGCAAATTTGATTTGCTAAATGGAATTTGAAAATTGAATTTTGATCCCCGAGTGTTAAAGCATCTTCAATAGCTCCTTTTCTTTTTAGTCCAAATGGGGAATTTGCCCAGAAGGATTATTCATTTCGTTTTGGCATTTTGCGTTGATTCACTGAAGGCGTTGTTTCACTTTTCAAATTGTTGCCACCAAATATTATCACCCCATATTGTATTTAAAGAAATTAAATAAGTAAGCATCTGCTTAAATGTATGTTTGTTTCTCGCATTTGATAAAACAGTGGTACCTAGAGCCATCAAATTTTGAATATTGCACGTTTCCACCCGAATTGGGCATCTGGAAGCCCAAATGTGAAATTTGGAATTTGTTGCATTATCGATTTTTGATTTACAAACTCAAGGATTTCAAAACGAGCAATGACAATGTCGTACAGAAAAAAACATTTTTATCTCCAGCGCATGAGACTGTGTATTGGAAATTCTAAAGATATGCTTATTTTTAAATTTTCTTGTGATATTGCTGTTGAACTGAATTTTATGGATTAAGTGTGAAGAACATGATATTTAATAAATAAAGGTAACACACAAAATGTTAAAAAAATTCCCTTTTGGATGTAATTTAAAATCTGAAACCTTTCAGATTTTTCTTTTTATTTACTGTTTTGTTTAATCTTAATATTAATTTACTTACATATTAAATTATTCACATATTATACACAATTTTAGATCCCAAGCCATAATAAAAAAGTGTCTACTCCATGCAACACGTTAAATAAATGTCCTTTTTAAGTGTGTTGTAATGAGTCCTTTTTCATAAATTAATATTTCAACTACATAAAAGAATGCTTATTTATATGCAACGACAAAACATTTATTTTTCATTCTCACCTTTTCTCATTTTAATGTCAAACTCGATTGATGCAGACTAACATTTCAGAAATGTTTATTTTAGGTACTTATTGAAGGGGGTAGAGAGAAATGAGCTATTTTATTAGTGCAGTGTAACTTTTTTTTTAATTGCAGTTGAGTCTGTCACTATAAAAAATTCTTTTTACTAAATAAATATTAAGAGTTTTATCTAAAACTCTTAATAATGAATTAGGACGCTAAAAATTTCTTTTCATCTGCTTGAGTTAAAAGCAATAATATCTTTAAAATCCTTGCTTTGGAAACTTTGCGTATTTTATGCAAAGTAATTTCATCGTAAAGAAAAGACTGTCTACTGGAGATTTTCATATGCATAATGAAGACGAGCCAATTTCTGATAAAGAGCATTCCATGAAGACAGCCCTACCTAGGCTGATAGTTTTCTTGTGCCCTGCAGTCAAAACCCAGGTTTCCTCAAAGGTAGCCAGCCCAATCAAAAATATGATATTTTAATTAAAATTCAGTTTTAAATTATATATCGAATCAGATCCACATTCGGCTTCTCAATTATTATCATATTATTTCTTTGTTTCTGAAATATGTGTGGTAAAACTTCGTCTACTCATATCTAAAACAAAGTTCGAACTGCCAGTAGGTCACCACAGCGTTTTTAGTAGCTAATGTAAAAGTATTTTCCTTCTGAACTAATATTAAAAACCAATATAATAAATACATGGTTATATAATAAATTCCAATTGCAATTCGCAAATCACACGTTGAAAAATGTTGTAGCGATATACGGGCTTCAAAACGGAAATTGTTCAGTTGCATCATAGAAGATTCATCAAAAATGTAAGTTCAAAAAGTAAGAACCGCTTAAATTTTAGAATCTGTTCGAATGTTTGCCTGAATTGACATTTTGAAAGCATTTGTCATTATAATATAGCCTTTATGAATAAATGACTTGAACAAGCATCGTATAATTCTAATCTTATTTTGTGAAGTCACAAAAATGCTTTACATAAGTTAGTATTAAATAACAAAGTTACCAAGTGACATAAAATTTTAGAATATGGCACATGCTTAATGAGTTCACTAATAAACCTATAAATACCTAATAATACGATGTAAAATACTGTTATTCATGCTGTATTATTATGTAGAATATTTTATGCAAAGAAGTAAAAAAATTAAGGTAGAATAACACGCTGAACAAGTATTAATTTAGAAGTCAAATAACAAAATATAATGCACACATTTGAAAATATAACGCTGATTTTTGTTGTTTGACTTCTAAATTAAGTAAGAAAATGTTTTACTTTACGCAAGGAACAGCGCATCTTTAATCTGCAGAATAGTCTATGGAATTAGGGAAGAAGTGGGTACTATCGGAGGAACGAATCCCTTCGTTTAGGGGAAAGGGAATTAATGATGTAGGAGAAAGGGTGTCGAGGAGGAGAGAGAATAAGAGCATTGTCACGAGAAATTTTAATGGAAATTGTTAGAGTCTAACGTTATGAACGGAGACAAAAGTAAAAGCATCATCTGTTTATTTGTATAAGCACGACAAAGACTGAAACCGTTGCCAGAAAGAAAAGTAAAAAAACTGTGTTGTCATACAGGTTACAAAAATATAATGGAAAATAGAAATGGAAAAACAAAGAGGGAAGAGTACAACACTTTTTGACCAAGTCTCACTGACGATATAGCACTAGCCTATTAAGCAAAATGTAAAGGGATAAAACATTCCCTCTGATTTACAGTTGTAAACTGAAAGCAAAGATAAGGTTTTCTCCAAGTTACAATTTTTGTCTCTTGTATTTTAGTACATCCTTCCAAAGAGTTCAGCTTCTAGTACTATTGGGAACGAAAAATTTACCTGCTGTGACAAGTTCATTGCACTTAATTTGACATATGAGTAGGGGCTTTTCTGTTTTCAACTTTCATCAAACTGCTTGTTCCCAGAGAAACACAGGCATGTTTTCGGAAGTTTTTAAGCAGACTTATTATTAAAACAAAAGTTTTTGACATCCAAAGACTTTTCTCCTGAAATTGTCGTTTAATTGTATGAAAAAAGTGTCATTGAAGGGCTGTGGTACATTCTGACTAAAATTAAAATTTATTTAAAAAACTTAGTACTGAAACGGGGATCCGCTAGACTTCGGCAAAATTTAAGCTCTGCGAAGAACAAATGCCAAAGATGCTAATTAGCATCAAAAATCAGTGAAACGGTGCCAAAATTTACAATTCTGTAGTTTTTAAGGTTTAATGTAACCTTTTTTTTTTAAAACTGTAGAAATTAAAGTGACAGAGAAACTTGACCTGATATGATAACAATAGATGAAAAAAAGTAAGTAATAAAAAAAGTAAGTAAGGGCCTCAGGCCGAATACTAGTCCACTAGGACTATGATGCAGATACAGATACAGATCTTATACCTCACCACGTAATTGTATATTAGCACCGTGTTGCATTTTGGCTCTGGCCGTGTATTCTTGTATTATTCATGTTGATGAGGTTTTCGAATTCGCATTTTTTATTAGTCCAAAGGGATTTAGTCCCGAAGGACTATTACTTTCGTTTTGCGTTGATTCACTCTGAATGCCCGATTCACTTTTCAAATTGTTGCCACTAAATGTTATCGCTCTGCATTAAAGTTTAAAAAATGAAAAATCTGCATAAATGTATGCATGTTATTATTATTTTTTTTTTGACGTAGCTTTCTCTTCAAAAATCGTCTGCGTGCGTTGCACGGGAAAATAAAAAGGAATTTTAATTACAGTTCTAAATAAATAGCCAAATAAATGTGAAATTCGTAACAATATTCTCTAAAACTTTAACGAATTTTTCATTAACAAACTCAAAGATTTCAAAGCCAGCAATACCAACGTTGTACAGAAAAACATTTTTATCTCCAGCGCGTGAGAGCGTGTACCGAAATTTCGAAAGATATGCTCAATTTAAAATTATTTTGCGATATTGCTGTTGAACTGAATTTTATGGTTTAAGTGCGAAGAACATGGTATTTAACAAATAAAGGTAACACACATAATGTTAAATAAACGTCCCTTTGGACGTAATTTAAAATCTGAAACATTTCATATTTTTCATATTTTATTTAAATTTTTGTTACCTTTTTTTTAAAGTTTTATTCATAGCTTTGTGTGTGTGTGTGCGTGCGTTCTTGTATGTGAGTGAGAGAGATAGAGCATCGGCTGTGTGTTCTTGTACCTCGCCACGTAATTGTATATTAGCACCGTGTTGCATTTTGGCTCTGGCCGCGTTTTCTTATATTATTCATGTTGATGAGGTTTTCGAATTCTCATTTATTATTTAAAATTTTATTCATTGCTTTTTTTGTGTGTGGTGTGTTATTGAGTGAGTATGATATTAACAATCTTTAGCAAGTAATGATGAGGTGTATGCCATATTGTTTTTTCAAGAAAGAGGTCTTTTACCTGACAAACGAATATGCGAAAATGGCCACAGCATGAAACTTTATGTTAACGACGAAACCATTTAGAGGTGCTATGTTAAAAATTAAAAAAGAAAAAAGGCTTCCGTATTGGAAATTGGTTCAGCGGTTCCTGAATATCATTCCTCACTGCTATTAGATTTATGTATTCATGGACAGAGGAGTTGACGTCCATGAAATGGTGTGTGGCAAACAGCTTAATGTTTGGGAAAGTGCTGCAGCTGACTGGAGCAATTACGTGCGATAATATAATTGTGATAAGGATTCTTATAAATATTCTTAGAAAAATACATGTGACTATTATTATTATACGTTGTGTTGTTTATTTTTACATTCGCCTTTCACGAGCTTGGCGAAATTGCTGCTGAGATTTTTATACAAATCTAAAATTGCCAAATATGATTGGAGGTCGCTATAACAAAAAAGTATCCAAATAAAATATATACAATGGAGCGTTGAGCAAAAGACAAACTAGGAAAGGCCGAAAAACGTTGAAGCCACTTCTGAGGCTCTTCGAATGCTGGAATGCTGGTACTGCCATCTTACGCCAGAAATGTCAATGAAAAGCAAGGTCTAAACCTTGAGTGAAAGGGAGTGCCAGAATTTTTAGTTTGCCGACTTACTGGACTTTATTCCATATATATATATACATATATATATATATATATATATAATGTAATAATATGTATGTACATACACTGGACATTTCAACGAGTTTTAACGATACTTTCCCGGAGTGTCTCTTGAGGTTTTGCGAAAAGCCCGAGATTGTCGATGTCGTCTAAAGGCAACAACGATACTATCTAAAGACGAGTTATTCCATAGTGAAGAGAGTTTTTAGCTTCAAAAATCGGTATATGAGTGGAGAAAACGTTGCTAAAGTATAATAAAGAGGAGGCATGCTCTTTCAAGAATTGTCATAAGCTGTGTTTTAGCTTCAATTTTGTTTTTTGATGAAGGAATTCGGAAGCCGGATTATGATGCCAAAGGGGAACTGTACACATAACAGCCCATATAAATTAAACCTATTAATAATTCTAAACAAAGCTTTTTCTTAGTCAGAATAGCTTCAGTATATCCCACCTTCAAAATTTGGCGAATTTTTTTGGCGCCAAAGCGCACCATACTGTGTTTTGAAAAATGGTTACTATAAAGATTTCCGACGAAACTCCGTGTTTCAAAATGGCGATCATCTTATTTTCACCAGATTTCGAGGATAATAGAAATAAATTTACGACTATTTTACACGATTTTAAAAGAAAAGCAAATAATAAGGAATGATTAATGATAACGATTAAGGTTAAAATGATGTAATTTTAAAAACAATGCCGAAAACCTTTAGATATTTCGTTCTTAACAAATAATTCTGTAATTAAGGATTAATTAGTGTAAGTTAAGCTTTCTACGAGTGAGCCAAGATCTTAGCCTAATCTATTTGCCAGCCCTACACTTCTTCATCTCCAAATGAAATTACTTTTTCTGATTAACTAATCCGCATACTATCTGACATTTTTCGCAACAAACTGTATCCTTCATTAATCCACAACCCACCAAAAATCCTCTAATATTTCATACTGTCATGTTAATTCATACATAAAATATCTATTTGAAATGCCTGGCTTTTCCAAACGTTTAAGCTTGTTTGAAAACTCCCAAATTAAATTTTACTTTAAGATCTCCTGATACTTAATTACAATATCACTAACAGCAGGTTTAGAATAAGCCATAACTAAGAGCAAAAATCTCACCTCAAAAGTAGTCAAAAATCTTATCTCCATAACAGTATTCTCCATGGGCTAAGCGTTAAATAATCGCCGATAATAGTGTTATGAATTTTGCATTTAGATAGCTAATTTAATAGAATTATAATTAAAATTGTTGTATTCCATCCCCCCCCGACAGCGAGACAAATTTTAAGAGAAGGCTACGCCGGAAAAGCAACAATACAGGGGCTCGTGCTTAACTTTGAGTTAAATTGATATCTCGGTAATTTGTATTGAAATTGAATTTGCCGAATGGTATCGTTTGCCACATGATTGTACACCGGTACAACGGTATGGAGGTATGGGCTGCCACATCCTATCATTTACCGCCATTTTTTGCGATATTTTTTTGGTGAAAAATCTAGGTGGGCTATACTAAAGGGATAGCCTTGTTGTCTTACCTGATACCATCGGTCCTCGAAGCGGCTGCTGTTATAGTCTCGGTTGCTATGCTATTAATTATATATTACTTTTACTTTTTAATGGCAGAACCTATTAAATGTTATCCACTGGGTTCAAAGAAAGTAAGTACATAATTAATTAATTATCTTTTTCGTTATTAGAATCTAGGGCTGGAAGTGAGAGTAGGGGCACTTTTGTGACTAACTTCATAACTGTCATAATTATTCTTTATAAATTAGTAATTAACTCTAATTTAAAAATGGCAGTATAAATAAAATCTTTCAGAATTTTGACATTTAATTTTTTACTCTTAGCTTGGTAAAATATATTTTTGTATTTCTTCCTAAAACATTACTTTTCTCTCTTTTTATTTGAAAAAGTTATTTTAATCTAAATTTTTTAGCTGAACTTCTTGAAGGAAGTGTCTTAAAAGTGTTTGTTTTCAATTCATGGATTTCATGTCCTGGCAAAATAGAAAGTAATGCCATCTATGGGAACATTTTTATCAAGCTTCGTATGCAAACATCCAGTGACTAACATAAATGCACAACTAGTTCTGATGAGATAAACACATAAGTTATTCTAATGCATCCTTATTAAAACATTACTTGAATATAATTATGTTGGTAAATTTCATATGTTGTAATATGTAGCTAAACTCACAACAAGAACTCAGTAATGCAGTACAAAGTGGAATAAAAATTAATTTTCTTTTTAGTTATTCCAAATAGCCCAGAAAACCTTTCAACATCAGAAACTGGAAAACAGCATATTTCAATTTATTGGTTACCTCCAGATATGCATGATGTGATGGACAGTTCTGATCTTCAATATCAGATCTGGGTTGAAGAGATTAATTATGAATCTAAAAAATTAGTAAGTGAATAATTTATTTCTACTTACTAATTATTTGCTGTAATATTACTGAATTTTTATTTAAATGCACATGCTATTCTGTATCTGGTGTATAAAAATTGAGAGTTCTACTCTTATCAGTATGAAATAGATGTTAAATTAGTAATATTAAGCATATTTAAAAATTATTAGCAGCTCTTTGTTGCAGATGATTTTGAAAAAATTAATCTCAGGAAATTTCTTTTTTTATTATTATTTCATTAACATTTTAAATTATTTACTATCTGTTGCATGTTATAAATCTAAAATTTTAATTTTTCAGTATTTTTATGTGAAATCATGAAATATTGTGTGATAAAATAAGTGAGTTTCTCATAAAGACTCTTTTTTGGTCATCTTTCATAAAACTCACTTGAGCATGTGTAAGATAAAAATTATGTGAATCAAAATTATAACCTAAATTAGAAAGTATCAATAGCCCCTTTCATTCCTCATTTTAATTTTGATGCTTCCCCTCTCTGTTCTAAAACCACTAATGACTTTTTCTGGATTGCATCATTTCTAGATTAATCCATCATATGATTTTTACACAATGATGAGAATACAATTTTTACATAATAATTTGGAACTTAATTTCCTGAACCAAAATCTCTTTCTCTTAATAAGCTGCTATATTGGATAACTACAGACTTTGCATCTAGCTCTGTTGGCCATAAGATGCTGCTTGCTTTGAATTGCACTGATATCGAAAATGTAAATATTTTGGCAATAGTCAGAACCAAGTTATTAGAGAACCAAGTTACTTATGGTGGCAAATGTCAAAGTTGATTATTAACAGTGGCATAGCTTGGGTTCCAGTGCCCGGGGACAACTGAAGAATTTGCGTTCCTTTCTGTGTGCCAAGAATGGAAAACATTTCATTAAAAAATTTCATAGCATCAATTTCGCACCACCTGAATGCTGTGTACGGGGACAGATGTACCCCCTTGCCCCACCCTAGCTATGCCACTGATTATTAATAATGCAATATTTATCATAAAAAAATTGTAATTAGTTTATATTAAAGAAAACAACTTTTTTCCTACGCATTAAATTTTTTTTAGTGTTTTGCAGTTTGTTCTTCGGAAGAAAAAAGCAAAATTTTTAGTTAAAGTAATGAATCAAATGTGTTTGCTTTATCACTTTTTGCCAGCTATTTCTTGTGACATTTCCTTGACAACAAAAGAGATATTGTTATCACCATTTGCATTTACTTCTGTTTTCTGTGCTGACAATTCATTGGTTCCTTGACACTTTAGCATGGTTCTTTTGCTTAGTAACTATGTTTTTCTGAACTTCCACAATTTCGTTTCAATAGATGGCAGACAGTTTCACAAGTGAAACTGGAATCTGTAAACAAGATTAGATCTGGTGTTAAACTTTATTTTTTAACTATTTATGATATATTCAACTGAAACAGTTCAACTTTTATTTATCTCTTTACATTTTATTTAATTTTAATTAATTATTCTTTATTATTTTATTTATTTTTGTTCATGTTCCTTAACAGCATTTATATATTAAGAAATTAAGCCTTGACATGAAAATTGGGAAATTATATTTTATAAAATGATGCTGACTAGGAATTTAAAATACGTCAATATTCAGCTTTTTGTATTTAAGAAATGTCTTTAACTTCCTTCTTGTCAGATCTTACTGGTTATTACTATTTATTGTCGATTATTAACCTTTTTGTATTTTAAAGCCAAGTAATGGTTTCTCCCTGTGTTTATATATCTTTTAAATTAATAGTGATACTTAAATTTTATAAGTTATTTTTTTCCTTATTCATAAATTGATTAATTTATTACTAGGTTATTAATGCAGGAAATGGTACATCAAACTATACAATTGATGGATTAATTCCTTTTATTTCATATAATATTTCATTACGTTGCCGATCAAAATACACAAATAAAGATGATATGTGGAGTCCTCTGAGATCATTAGTTGTCAGAACTAATGCTGATGGTAAGTACAGATCATTCTATATGTAAATGGATATATACAGTTTAAAGTAATTAAATTGCATTTAGATTTTAAAAATAGAAAAGAAAAATAGTGTGGTGTGTTGCCATAAGTCTTAAAAAAAGGTATAAAAAAGACTGCTTTAACTGCAAACAAGTTGCAAGTTATAAATCAGTTATTAGAAATTCATTATGAGAATCAAATAATTTGTTAAGTTTAGAAAATTAGTTCTGTACTTTTATTACATTTTATTTCGGTTACATTACATTGTTTTGCTAAATTTTAAAATTTCTGATTGTGTTGCTGTGCAGAAATGTTCTTTTGATTTTATTTTATCCGTGAAACTTATTTATTGAAGTTGTGTGCAATTTTCGGAACAGTTAATTATTTCAGATATGTGACATTACATGTGGAAAATATCTGAAAGTTGTACATATAATATTAAAACTTAGTTAATTTTCATATGGAGTTGGAAGCTGTGTCCCATGATTATTGATAACTCATCTGCAGAAGTTTGCCAAATGAAGATACATTAATCATGCAACTAATGTTTTAAAAAAAAACTATGCCATTTACTAGAAACAAAAGCATTTTAGCTAGAATTATCATCTGAATGTGTTGCAAGATAAAAAATAAAATGGTTTACTATAATTTAAGTTAAATTTAATGTAAGAAGACTATAAAAGCTTTTATGATAATTATTATGTATTTGAAGAGAATCAATTTTGAAATAATAAAAAATAACTTTCCATGGTAAGCAAAGGGAATTTTGTTCAGAAATAAAAATAAATACTTCCAGTTTAATTATTTTTTAAAGTCAGATGCTTTTTAGTTCATAAACGAGTAAAACAACTGTCAAATGCTATTTTAGTCATAGTAAACAAATTATCTGGTAGGAAAAAAAAAAAGCAGAAGTTACCTTTCATATCTTCTTCATGCAATTAAAGTATTCCTGCTTAAATAAAGGATAGCTTAAAAAATCGGACTAACTTTGTGTTCATGATTCACTTAGGACATTTGCATACATGTGTGCTAACAATTCATTACTCATGGAGAACTTTGTTCCATGCTATTTTCTTTGTACTCCAAATAATGTAAGTAAATCTGAAATTACCAAATATAGATCCATTTTAGAGAACAGAAAATGCCATTCTTTATCTCTATTATGAAATTAATTAAAATGCACCAAGAGAAAAATACTGCTAATTAATTTAACCTGCCTTGCCTAAACAAATTTTCAACTGCAGAAGAAGAAAATAACAAAAATTTTCTGATTAGAATTTAACATTCGTTGTTTTGAGGTGGAAAAATGGCAAAACTGTATACTTGTGATTTATTTAAGTTATTATTCTGTAGTTTATCTCATACTGTATTTATTTCTGCATTTCTTTCCTTTGGACTTTCTTTTTAGTAATTTTAGAATGGTTTAGAAACTTTTATTTAATTTACTTTTTATCTGCAGTATTTTGAATGCATGTTATGAATTCAGGAAGTGGAATTTGCTATGAGACTGACCACAGTTTCTGGAATTTATCCGATTGCTAATTTTTTCTTTTCTTTCTTTTTTTTGTGTTTGTTTATACATTTTAAGACCATTAATTCAAACCTTCAGAACTCCAACTGAGGCCATTCATTTTTCCTTCTTTGATAATGTAGTGTGGCACATCAGCTTGCATTTTTAAATTAACTCTAAGTATAATATGAACATCATAAGCTATTATTTTCTTCTTCGTTCCTGCATGCCTTTGTGGTGTAATTGGTATTGGTAGCATACTCAATAGGTCTGAGTCCTGTTGAAATAATTGCACATTTTTCACATCTCCAAGTAAAAAAAAATCTAATGATTCTACAAGTTCTGCCCGCACTAAAAAGTGGTGGACAATAATTCGTCATCACCAGGATTTGGTGATTGGATCTCCTAATCCCCAGTTGCCAGGGAAGTATATAAGGTGTTTTTTCTTTCCCTTCCAAATGCCTTTGTGGTGTAATCGGTATAGTTCGACCGCCTCATCTGCGACCATGAGCACAAACACGCATGTGCCATTCGGATCGAATTATTCTCAAAATAGGGTGGATGAATAGGGACTTCCCCCCCTCCATTCTCTCTTTGCAGAGAAGAGAAGACTTTCACCACACAGTGAGTAATAACGTCTCTTTTGGACGAATCTATGTGTTTTGGCAGAATGCCAGCCAGGGTTGCGTTTTAGATGGTCGAACTATAGAATACTTGACATGTATTCAAGTGGTCCAGGGTTTGAGTCCCAGTGAGGGCACTGCACATTTTTCACATGTTCAGCAAAAAAACCTAATGACTCTACAATAGCCCCATAGCACAGACAAATCGTAGAAGAATGTGGAAGAAATTACAATTGTCACAATGTAGATAGAAATCATAACACTTTTATGAAAGATTAAACAAAGGAACAAGGTAGACACAGATTATAGAGGTATCATTTCTTGCGTCAGGAAGCTTTTAATATGTGCAAAACAATGCATTTTTGTACTTCATAAGAATGAAGCTTCTTCTTCTCTAGAAAGGCAAATTAGTTGTAGCAATTAAATATCACCACATTATCTTTATCCATGTGACTGACATTACAGTAGGACACTATTGTCAGGGACATAGCTGAAGGGGGCTAGAGCTTAAAATCTGCTCTGTGCAACACATTCATGCAAAGCATAATTAAATATTGGTTAATCATATAGATCATGGGAGCAGAAAGACTGCAGATCTATTGAAATCAGGTAAAGTTCTTTGGAAACCAGCCTGTATCCATATTATGAAAGTGGCACTGGTTCATATTCTTGTTACACATAAAGTATGCACATATAGCTAGTCCATATTCTGGAATTTGACACACCACACTGAGGTACTAGTGTTCAGACAATTTAATCTGAATCTTGGGAGTTTCTGGGGGTCATTGATGAAATGGAAATTTTCAGGTTAGGAAACTGTCACATTGAATTTACTTGAGGAGTGAACTGTTTTTATTCTAGATGTATTATAGAAAGAAAGTATCAATAAAACCTCAGTACTTTTTTGTTTTCACTATGCCTTTCCTATTCTATTGTACTTTCAAATGTAAAACAGAATATGAATTAAATCAGTCACAGTGACACACATAAATAAGGGAGAATTCCAGACCTAAAAAATAATACCTCAGAGTTATATAGCTATTACTGCTTGGGGAGACAAAGGTGAGAAGAAGAAGAGTAGTCATCTTGAGTTTTCACAGTTTATTCCAAAAGGGAAGGGTGAGAGGAATTTTTCAAAATAAAAATGAATTAACAAATGCCAAAACTTAATAATGAACATCTTGTAATCTCTTCTGTGATGAGTACAATCTTATTGTACTCGTCACAGAAGAGAAACTGGATTAATGAAACACAGACTCCTAGAATGTCATTGACAATTCTGCTAACAAATAAATGAGCAAAATAGTACTTTACTTTAGAATGTTGGAAATAAAGCTTTATTTTGGAAATAAATACAGAAAACTGATTTACTTCCCTATGCATTATTTTGGAATTTTTATAGATTTTTTGGTATGCATCGAAAGGACTGGCAAATAGATGATGCCAGGAATAAAATGTCTGCTGGTCTCTGACCATTGGCACTGAAAATATAGTCTTCTCCTTGCTTAGATCCTTTAAAATATTTGTTATTTGGGGCTTTTATTAATAATATGAATACGGATTTAAATTGTAGCTTGAATGGAAATTTTGCTTTTGTACAGAATTTTCTCCTGATGATTTTCAAGGTGTAAAATTAGAGGAGAAATGGGTAGGATTGCAGTATTGTTCATTACGGTATTGTTATGCAGTATTATCCATTACATGGATGGATGGATGTGTCCATGTATATATGCAAGTACAAATGTATGTGTGTGTATACTTATACACATATATGCACATACATAAACACATGTGCTTACATTCATACATTTCTGAATCTGGTCTTGATAACAGAACAGTACCGATTATGCTAATAAATATGATTTTCTTAAATTTGGCATGTAAATGATTTACATTGGCATTTATATTTTTAGTCCCATATTTAACACCAGATGTTGCACCTGAAGCTTTTGAACTTCATCATTTTGAACATTTTCGATCAGTTACTTTATTTTGGAAGGTAAGCAATATTCTTATTACAAATATAATTAATGAGATGTTTTTAAATTTTTTCTGCAAAAGATGTCTATCATCTAGTTTTTAATTCACATTATTTGTAAATTTTTTAGCCTGTTCCACAAAGGCACTTCAATGGAGAAAACTTTCGTTATTACATTGTGTGTTTAGAAAATTCAACAAATTTAACTACTAGTGTTGTGAACTCTTCCGTTCCATATGCAGAGCTTAAAAATTTACATAAAGATTTAGCTTATAACATTCATATCTATTCTGCTAACAGTGAAGGCATTTCAAGTAATTTCAAGACTGTCATGGTGGATGTCCAAAGAAACAGTAAGTTTTTTCCTTTTCTTTTTTAAATACTTTATAAAAAATTATTAGAACCACTTACTATTTGATCAAAATCATCAATAACAGTATGAATATTCCATTTAAAATATATGCTCCTATGCTTTTACTGATTGTGATACATTTTGGGGAATTAAACATTGTCAATGAACTTATATTGATAGCAAGTCCAAGAAAAAGGAAAATATAAGGAATTAGTAGGAATAGAAAAATAACTCTTGATCACCCAATACAAATAATGCAACTATAGTTAATGAAGCTTCTGAAATATTCCAGTTCAATAGGAATTTATGTACTTTACAGACTTTCCTTAGATAGACATTCCCTTTCTCCTTAAAGAAAGAATTTTGTATGCAACATTATATATGTGAAAAATCGAGGAACTTTGTGTATAACTAGTTTATCCTGCCTTATATCAAACTTAGTATGAAAACTACCAATCAATAATTTATCAATCAGTTAGTAGTAGCTCGTTTTAGAGATTAGAAAGGAATTGTATGTAAACATTCAGATGGCAATGTGAAGTTGAATCAGTTTGATTTATGTTGACTAATCCAAGTGTAATTATCATCTTCTGTGAAGCGAATTTAAAAATCCAATCTTTATCCTCTAAATATGCATAAAACGTTACTTTTTTTAACTGAATAATCATTTAATTTTTTTTAAATAATATGCGTGTTAATGAAGTAAATCCTTTTTACAGACATGTCTATAATTTGTTTACGTGATCATGAAATGAGCATCCCTAAAATTTCATTTCTGAAATGGTTATTTATTTTGTTATTTGGTATCTGAGATTTTTTTCTTTACCAAATAGATGATTCCTGCAAAACATGTAATTCAAAATAGCTTTAAACAAAGGAGCACTTATCAATAATTTATTAGAAAACATTTTCAGCCTCCCTAGGGCATCAGAAAAACTCCTATAAAATGTTAGCATGTTGTGTAGTTTCACTTTTCATATTTTTTGTAAACCATATTGGAAAGCTTAGAAGTGAAGCAATGTTGGTTATTTATTAAGCTGAGTTAGTGGAGATTAGATGATGAAAGATAGTGATGAATAGAATAAATGATCCCCAATCTGTTTTTAGGATATAGAAGTGTATCCTGATCAAGATTTGCCATGAATTTAGATTGATGCAAAAGGCTGGAAATCTGACTGTATGCCAGACAGCATGGACTAACATTATTTTTTTCTATCATGCAGTTCTTCACATGATTTCACGATAAAAATCATATTTTATTCATCCATTTCATAAAACAAATACTATATGATATTTTCTCTTTTCTCCTTAAACCAAAAATCTTCTTTGGCCTACTTTTGTAAACTGAAAAACACATATTGGTCTTTCATGAAACTGAACTGAAGTATCTATATGTATTGTAGCTGCTTGAAAAAAAAAAAAAAAAAGAATAGTTTGCAGTCTTTTCAGTTACTTTTAAGAAATAAGACTATCTTACTGACTCTGAGGGAGTGTTGCATAATATTGTGTAATTCTTTTCTGTAGAAGATAAAGTTTTCTCACTCTTTCTTCCTTTTTTTTTTTAGTGAATCATGTCACTGAAAAAATTTCTTCTTTTGAAGTCTTCAGGCAAAAACTGGTACACAATTTGAGCGAATTAGAATTCTTGTAAATTATTGTTTCATTACGTATAATGAAGAATTTTTAAATGGAAGTATTTTAAATGAAAATGAACATCTGAAGTTTTATTAACTGGTTTTAAAGAAGCATTTGTCAAATCATTGTAACAAGACTTTGCTTAAGAAAATGTGACAAATTCATCGGTGAAGCATGATTAAGTTGCTGTTTTTAAACTGTTTCAATTCTGTGCTGGATTATTTATGAAGTGATTATTTGACTTCATAATTAATCTGAATTTCTGTGAAATTCTGTGATAAAAGATGTCAAAAAAACATTGTGAGAAAATACGGAATTTTCATAGCACATTTAAGTTTCAGGTACATATACATAAAAATATATTGATTGATACATTTTTGCATAAGTTAATATTTCATTTTATTTATGAAATTACTTGCATTGTAATAAAAGTTTTCCATTTTATTCATACAATTACTTGTGTTAGAATAAAACCATTCCATTTTATTTATACAGTTATTGTATGTTTGAATAAAATTCAATAAATATTTCAACAAACATCACTAATAAAGTGAGCAGTATTTCAACTAAAACTTTAGTTTTTTCTAAGTTCTCAGTTATCTTTCCTAAATAAAGCATCCAATAATTATTTTTCAATTTAAAAAAGTTTATAAAGTCCATTTACATTTTTTAATAGCTGCACATTGATAACATGTAATATACAGTGGCTCGCAAAAGTTATCCTTTTAAGAATTTGTAGAAAAAGTGTTGTACTGAATCAAATGTAAAGCCCAGTATTTTTTCATATCATCTCCATGTGGTATTGAATAAAACTAATTTTTTCCTTTTTTAATACTGATTTATTTTCTTTTTCTAAAATTGAAAAATGTAAGGAGGCATAGATTAGTAAATTAGCAGACACGCTACAAAAGTGATCGTGCATGGAAATATTTTCATAAAATTATCGTTTGCCACTTTTTTTATTTTTGCATTTTGATGACATTTAAAATTTTGCTTGGTTTTATTCTTTTCTTGCTTTACTTCATTATATTTTATTTAATATATAAAAATGGATCATAGTCGTAAGGAAAATATCATTCAAAAATTGATAATTTTTCATCATAAGGATGGGAAATTGATCAGGGATATCACTAAGTTAGTAAATTTATCCCATTCTACAGTGCAGTATATGATAAAACATTTTAAAGAAGAAAATTGGATCGAAAATAAGAAGAGATCGTCTGGCAAAGTTAACTCAGTGTGCTCAGACATTTATAGTTAGAAAATTTGTGAAAAATCCACATTTGACTGCTGTAAAGATTTCCACAGAATTTACTGAAAAGTTTTCTCTTTCAATTTCATCTAAACTGTTCAATAAGTACTCAGATCAGCTGGATTACATGAGTGCTCTGCTGAAGAAAATTTTTTTAAGTGCAAAAAAAAATTTATTACAAACAGTATTTACAAAAATGTGGAGTCTTCTTTAAAGTGTTTGAAGACTTTAACTAAGGTTAACTTTTGTGTTACTTTTTGATTAATAATCCCCCCCAGTAAAAAAAAAATTTACTATGTTTATAAAATAACTAATTCATTTTTTGCTAAGAGAAATGTAGGTATTATTAAAAAATTATCATTCTCAAATATTAATTTTTATTAATGAATAAAGGAATATTTCACTGAAACTTGTAAGTGTACAAATACTTTTGGGTGCCACTGTATAAATACTTTAACAGTTTAGTATGGCAGTGGAGCAATTAAAAATATGTAAACACACATAAATCAACATTTGCTTGCTAATTATTTATTTCAAAATATGTGTTTTAATATACTTCATTAATTATAAACGTAATTTAAATAGTATTGTTATGTTTGATTTAATCATTCTTTTTGTTTTCAGTTGTGCCTGGACCAAAAGATATAAGGGCTATATCACATGATCTTGGACATTATAATCTGTCATGGACAAAACCCAACACTTCTTCTCCAATTACATATATGGTGTTCTGGTGCTCAAGTTTAAAACCATGGCAGACTCGTTGTGGTGGTCCGATTCAGTGGCTAAATGAAAGTTTAATGGAGGATAATATAATTCTAAACTTAACTGATATTATGATGAATTATCAGTTTGCAGTTGTTGCTAAATCTGAAAATAGAAGTTCTGGCATGCACTGGGCCTCTTGCATTGTACCACATAAAGCTGGTAAGTATTTTCTTATTTAATCATATGCATTATAATAATATTAATTGCCCAAATTATTCAAAGTTTATGTTTTGCTTTACAGAATTATTATTTGTTAATCATTTGCTTTTTATGTAACATCAGTATTATTTACTAATAATGCTTAAGTCCAAGTCGCTCAAAATGCCCTTCTCTCTTGTACCTTTTTCCTATCCTAGTTGTGCTCAAGATAATATTAAAGAAATTTTAAATAATCTTAATTCCATTTGCCTTCAAGTAAGATTCAATACAAATATTTAGGCTTTAATTTTTCATTTTACATTGAAGAAAGGTAAAATAATACTATCATAAATAAAATTTTGGCATATAACTAAAATTAAAAGCAAAGAAAAATTTATTAATCATTAATTTTAATAAAAGAAAACAAATTAAAACTTAGTAACTGCTAATGCTGAAAATAATAAGCCATAATTTTTTATTTTACTTTATATATTCATTCTCTTTAGAACCAAAAAAAAAAATCGAATTGTGAAATAATGTTAAATGTCATAGATTCTGTGGAGTTTATGAAGATTAAAACATTTCGTATGGCAGTTTCAAGCTTATTAGAATACTTAATTCCTATGCCAGATAAAATATGTAATTCAAAAAAGAGATATTCATTCTAAATTTTAATTAACATTTTAAAGTTTCACTTATGTAAAGAGAATTAGCATTAAATTTCATACACTTGAGTGTGTGTAAAATCTTAGTTTTCCATAACAGTACTTTTAATAATCATTCAGTGAAAATATAGGTACTGTTCTGTTATCAGACCAAATTCAGAAATGTATGACTGTATGCATGCATGTGTGTGTATGTATGTATGTGCTTATATGTGTATATGTATACACACATACATTCATACTTACATACATGTACTTACATACATATGTGTATACACACACATACATTCATACTTATATACTATATACATGCATACAAGAACACATTCATGTTTAGATTCATGCATACATCATTTCTGAATCTGGTCCTCATAACAGAACTGTACCCAAATATAAATGGGAGAAACGTATATTGTGCTGACATAAAAATTATTTAAAAAGATGTCTCAAATCTGAAAGTATTATAATTGAGTAGTATAGTTTTAAAGAAGGGACTGTTTTCTAAATTAATAGTTTAAAAATTTATTACATGGACAGAAAAATATTAAATTTCATCAAGTAGCCATTCAATTTAATTTTTTTTAATTGAGATAATGCAAGCAGTTATTTTGATCTAGTTCAATTTGACCAGACTTTTATGAAATGCAGATTGGTATGTTTGACAAGAATTTCACGCAGACTATATAATTCTGTAAACATTTGCAGTTAAAGATTTGATTTCAATTATTGAGTCAGAGAATTTTTGTACATTGCTAGAAAGTCCCATGGCAGGATCTCTGAATATAGAGCTGTCTTCTATTTAGTAACGTACATAATCATGAGAGTGAGAAATTCAGATATTTCATGATAAATTTTAAATCTCTATTAACAATTTAAATACTTCAAAACTATAGTTAGGAAGATGAGATTAAGCTTGTTGAAGGAAAGCAATTGTTATTTGTTTTTTTGTCTGTAATGGCCTACTGTTAAATTAATATAATTTTCAGGCACCTGTTTTTTGAGCTTGCACCTACTGTTGGAATTTTATTTCACAGAAAGTTGGTTGAGAAGGCTTAAAAATAGCCAGTGGCATATATATTATTGATTTTGCCTCAAAAGAAAATAGCTATAAATTAGTGCATGAGAGTTGTTGCCTACAACATTGGAAATGTCGTCACTCTAAAGATAAACTAAATTCATTTTAATACCTGATTCTAAATGCACTTACATTTGGAGAAAGCAAGGAACATATATGAAATATTCCCACCAACATTAGAGAATATGACCATTATAGCAGTGCACATGTTATGGTTTTAGGATTAATATTTATCAATAGTTATACTTGCTTGCACGTGTTTAACTGAAGATTTGTGTCTGCTAAGAGATATTAAAAGGGAAGTTTTTTTTATCTTAAGTATACTTTTTGAGAGCATGTGGATCTGACCTTCTTTTTGATGATAATATGTATTTACATCAGGAAAACATATCTGATAAATTTCATGAAACTGAACAACCAAATCTGCTGAGTTGAATGTGTTAGAGAACTCCTGGGACATTCTTCAAGACTGTACTGCTGGAAGAATAGAATTTTCTTCTCCAAACTCTAATTAACACCCTTTATTGAGAGCATAAAATTTCATTGGAATGTATGTATGTGAGTTAGAAAAAACCTCTCTTCTTCTTAATGTCAGAAGTCTATATTTGTTTCCAAAGCACTGGCATTTTCCTAAATTTTATGTTAATTATGTCTTTAAAGACAGTATAATATTATACTGTAATCTCTTATGTTTTATGTGTGATATATTGTGTGTGAATTTCATGAATCCAAATCCTTAAACATTTTAATCTTTCAAATCTTGAGTCTTTCATATAAATATAATAGGAAAAGAAAATGTTTGCTGGCAAAAAGATTATAATTAGAGTAAAATTTTGAACTTGTTGTGTTTAATGAAAAACAAATTTCAGAAAACTTTTTTTAAATATGCACCTGTATGTTTTAGCAACACAGAAAAACAAAATTTAATAAATGAGTATATAATTAAAACTCTTGAATATTCAAGATTCAAGGATTCAAATGATGCATCTCTCATTAATACTAATAACTTTCTTATTCTTTTTCACATTACATGTAAGTAATATATTGTGTGCTTTTTGAAAGCTTTGGGAAAAATTCCTTATGTACGAGTTGAGCAAAAGACTTCAACTGAGTTGCAAGTTATTTGGAATCTGGATTGTAAGGCACAAACAGCTGTTGTGGATCATTATGAAATTTCATACTGCCGAATTTCTAAGCATGAAGAATGCAAAGGTATTATACAGTGATTTTTATTTTTTTACTTTCGATATTTGTTGATGTTTTTCACAAATTTATGAGTGTTCTGAAATTTTTTAACTTGTTACACACCAAACTTGCTTTTGCACACAATGTAATTAGACAAAGAATGTTTTCTTTCTTGAATTAGTAGTCA
>KK118872.1:956791-987355 GCA_000611955.2 Stegodyphus mimosarum
GAATAAAAAACAATTTTTTTTTTTTTTTTTTGCAACAGACTGAAACTGATACTTTGAAAAAAGAAGAGCATCTAAAACAAAAACAGGATATATCAAAATGCTAGAGAATGGAAGCAAAAATATATGATAAACAAACAAAACAAAACAAAACAAAAATATTTGTTTATATTTAATTAATTAATGATTTTTCTTTTTTTTTCATTTATTTATTTTACACTGTGATATATCATATTACGGTTAGGAATTTTCACTTTAGCTTTGAAATCTCAAGTTCTGACCGTTCTGAAAAGACCCATTCTTTTTTTCTCTGCTGTATTATTCTAACCACATCTATTACAGCTTTTGCACAATTATTTAGTTCTTTGTTCAGTTTGAGATTTTTCCTTTTATTGTAAATATTGTATTGTAGCATATACAAATTAATTTACACACACGTACAGAAGTTAAAATGTTAGTGTTGCTGATTTTTTTGTATTCATGGGAATTATTTTGTATGTGCCTAGATTGTTACTCATTCTTGATTCTTGTTAACCATTGTTACCCATTCCCATTCTTAATTAAGTTGCTTTATTTGAACCTTTAATTACATGCCAAATTATTTTCATAATAGATTTCCTGTTCAAGTAATACCTTAACAAATGCAACGTACTGTATCAGAAAAACATTAAGGCTATTTTGATTGAAAATTTGTACATTTAACAAAAACTATAAGGTATTAATATCTTTGTATTGGTAGTGCAATAATTAATTTGCTCTCAGTTTCTAGAAGTATAATGCGAGTGAACTAGCTATATACCTAATAATCTTTTTTTATTTTTATTTATTTATTTATTTATTTTTTGTGATTGAAATGATAAACAGTTTTACTAACCTATTCAGATTTAGTAATAGTTTACTTTTCTTAAATGGGATTTGATTTTCCTGATAATTTAATTTCAACTTAAATGATAGGCATGCATGGGAAAAAGAGAAATGGGTTCATTTGTATAAACTACTTACATTTATTTAGACAAATGTGTAAAAGTGTTAAAGACAGTTAGAACTAATCAATGAATATGTCATTTAAAGTTTTCATAGCTTTTATTTAGAAGAATAATTACAATAGCTTTTCTTCAAACACCATTAGAAGAAAAAGAATTTTTTTCACAGACAAACTTTGCTCTTTAGCAAAAAGTCGTCACATTTATTTCTGATATAAGTTTCAAATATTATTTAGACCACATTAGAAATGATTTTAAAAAAATCAGTAGCTAGCATGCAAAATCACTTTTACAAGATGCTGAATATTGTCTTGGATAAGAAAATTACTTTTGCCATGTATTTTCTGAAATACTCTGAAAGTATTTTGTTTGATGAAATCTAATATAAGTTCATATTTTCTTCAAAATTAATTATTAAATCTTTATAAATATATTCAGGTTATATGTAAATATAATGAAAATTTTAAATGCTTCCTTAGAGTTTTCTCATTCTATTGTAGTTTAAGATCATTATCATTGTATTAAATCATTATCAGCTTCTACCAAAGTTGCACAAACACAACAGTTAAAATTTTCAAGAAAATAATTACACAGTTTGTTGGAAATTTCTCAATATTTGAATCAGATGTAAAAAATAGAAATGAGTTAAAATGAAAGCATTAAATAATAAATATGCTAGGAATAATAACTGTGCAGTGTAATACTATTTTCTTGGCTTTACTTTGTTTTATCTTAAAAGTGCTTAGTTTTTTATAAGCATCAGTAGACTGAAATCACTATTTAAACTAGAGTGAATATACACTAAAATAGCTATTTAAATATGTAAATGACTATTTTAATAGTCATTCTAATATATTAAAATATAATCTCAAAAGTTACAAAAACTTGACTTTAGATTTTTATTGTCACTTCAGATTTGTTTTAATTGCCCTTATGTCAGGCTTTTTAGATATAAATGTGTCAAATCATTTTAAGTTAAAGCACTTTTAAGTAATTAATCACATTTAAAAAGCTGCATTTGTGATAAAAATGGATATTAAAATCTTTTATGATTTACCTTTCTCAAAATTTGCAGTATTCATATCAGTACTTTATGTTGCTCTAATCAATTTATAATTTTGAAATTTCTGTTTTTATGCATTGTTCTAATCAAACTGATATTATGCAATAATTATTGTGAATGTTTCAAGAATGGGTGTATAAGCTACTATAGTTATCTACTACATTTATGAAGTCAACAAAATATTTTTTTAATTATATTTAAATGCTGTATTTATTTTATAATCAGCAATAAAAGAATTTTTAAGTCATAATGTATCATTAAGAATTATAAAGCTTTTTCAGATTTTCATTATCTTCCTCTAGCTACATCTTATCTGTATAATTTCTTTTATTTTGATTTCATAATCTTTATAATCTCATATAAAAAGTGCAACATTATGTCTTAAACTACACTGGTGTGCAAAGCATGAGCAACAGGTGTTCTTTTGGCCATAACTCCACGAGAAATAATCTAAGAGACATGAAATTCAGAAATGAGAGACAGCATTTTAAATTTAAACGATGACGAAAGCATAGTTGTACAAAAATGAATATGATGCATACAGTATGGAATCAAACAAAAAAAGGCTTTATTGAACTCATAGTATCATTACACATGATTATCTGTACAAGAGGAAGAAAAAAAAGCAGATGTTCCGTAGTATGGGATATGCCCTCCCCTTACTGCAATGGTTGCTTCTCAACGTCTGTCCATACTCAGCACCAGATTGTCCAACAGATCTTGTGGTAAGAGTGCCCATTCATCAATCGGCATTTGTTTCAGTTGTTGGGTGTTCCCCGGAGGATGTAATCATGCCACAAGGCATCTTCCCAAGGCATTCCATACATGTTCTATAGGATTTTAGTCAGGGGAGTATGCTGGCCAATCCTTTTGAATAGTATCTTTGTTTTCCAGTAGCTTCTGAACAACAAGCCAAGAACAGAATTTGCAGCAAATGTCTTTAATTGCATTTCCTTCTTTACTTTTATTGTAATCTTGAGTTGATTGCACCAACCACATGCATTTTGTGTATGCTCATGTTGCCTGTGACATTTTGTTCCTGACACTTGCATATGCATGACCTTTCTACTGAATTGCATGTTCATTGTACTGATCACAAGAATCCCTTTTCTGCAGTTTCAAGGCTATCTGATTATACATTGTTGCTTAAGTTTAGCACTCCAGTATATTAGAGTGTTGTATTCCTGCTTGGAAATGTATATCTCTAAAGCTTAATTTCTACAAAAAAAGACTTTCTACTTTTAAAATAAATAAGAACTTTTTTAACCTCAAAGGAATCCATTTTTTCTTAGCACATGAAATTGTGTAGTTTCTTTTTGAATTAAAATGGTCTAAATAACTTTTAGCCTAAAAAAAAAAGGCATGGTATTTTAAAAAGTTGAATATCAATTATTCTAAAAAATTCTTAGACTCATTTGAATTTTGTTACTATTACCTTTATTTGCAGTCGTAAATGCAGAGCCAAAAGCTGAAAGTTTTCTTCTTCACAATCTACATCCTTTTTCAAATTATAGTATCAAAATACGAGCATTTAATAAAGAAAATGTATCAAGTGAAGACAGTGAAGCAAAGTACCAGACTACTTTAGCAGGTGGTAAGTAATATTGTTTCGTATTTCATGTCATTTTGAATGAAATATTTAATTTATTTAAAAATAAAAATTGGAAAATATAAATAGTTATTATTATGCAAATCTGCTTTGATTAAAATTATAAATTGCTTTCAAATAGAAAAGAAACTTGATTAGAAATAACAATTTTAACAAGAAAAATTAGTGAAATGCAGAGTTATGTAATTCATATGAAAGATTTTTGTTAAATCAACCATAAAATATAAATTCACATCCAGTGCAGCAATTATAGATGCTGTTCCTCAGTTCATTTGTTCTAAATTTTTGATTATTATATTTAATACAGTATATGTGCTGGTCAAATCAGTGTTGTAGAACTTTTTTTATAATTGGAAGAATTTTCACTCTTAGACCTGTTATTAATTTTAATAATATGTTTTGAGAATGTCTTAGTTTTTTTTATTAAGAATATGTTATTTATATGTCAGTCCTTAAAGTTAATTATAATATGAAAGTCAGCTAGTTCTATACATTTAATACATACTGTAATCCAGTGACTTTCAAACTTGTGGATACAGCAAGACAGGGTTCAGAAAATGTTAAATGGCAACGGTAAGGAAACATTTAAAAAGAAAACGATTTTCAGAATAACAGTAACTGACAAAATATATAAGAAAAAAATGTTTTAACTATATTGAAATGGTCACATATTGAAGGATAAGTGTTAATGATGGGACAGGAGTTCTGTGGATATTTTGTCTTCTGATTTTGGGGTTTTTACAAGACCGGTAATTATTTCTTTTATAATGTGAATAATAAAATTTTCTGTTATGATACCAACACATATAACTTCATTGTAACATTAGTTTTAAAAGAGAGGAATAAAATATTTATGAAGCTAACAGTGCTTAGAAATATGGCATTGGGGTTATAATATGAGGGGTGTTGAAATGAAAGTGATTCGAGGTGTGTATCTATGAGATGTGTAGGGCAGAAATGAGACAGATACATAGATAGGAACAGCAATATTTAGCGACTGTAATGCATACGATGTTTGTTAAAAAAAATCACCCATTGCGTTAAAGCAGGCGTCCCATTTCTTGGGAAGGTCACGCATTCCGTCCATGAAGAGTGAAGTCCGATTGATCATGGAAACAGTCCATAACTACAGCCTTTAGTCTATAACTGCAGCTCTTGCACTGAAAGCATTGGCCCTTTAGCCTTTTCTTCGGTGGTCCAAAGATATGATAATCTCCATGTGACATATCTGGACTGTAAGCTGGATGTTCCAAGACTTTCCATTTTTAACGGTCCAATGCCTCAACACACACCAGGCAACATGCAGCCTTGCATTGTCATGCAGAAGGATGACACCTGATGACAACATACCTGGACATTTGTTTTTGGTGGTCTTATGCAGCTTATCAAGAATTTCTTTGTCATTGATGGAGACGGGCATTGATGGAGACATGCGACTCCTTAAACTCCAGTAATAGGGAACCCTGAATGTCAAAAAATGCCATCAACATCACCTTTCCAGCTGAGTGCTGAGTTTTAAATTTTTTGGTCATAGGCAAATCGGGATGTTTCCATTGCGTGCTGATGTGCTTCCCTTCCTTTTTGAAGTGGTTTCATCCCTTGCAACTGTGCTGCAGAAAGGCATCACGATCAGCCGTGTAGCGCATCAAATGCTGTAAAATGAGGCCCATTTGCTATTTGCTGTGGTGGTCAGAGAGTATGTGGGGTAGCCATTGGCAGGAAACTTTTCAGTACTATAGAATGTTGCTGACAATATTGTGAATAGTACCGATAGAAACGTTCAACTCATTTACAGCATCAGGAATGTTTTGACGTTGATTTGCCTTGATTGCCATGCCAGTGTCCATAATCAGCTTATCTTTCAGAACCTTGTGCACCTGACCAGGCCGCGGCAAATCCGTTGTCTCCTGGCGACCTTCATTAACTATCCTCGCCTACCTCGTCACTGTGGGCGTTCGACACACATGTGTCTTCATACAGAGCCACCATTTTTCTATAAATGCTCACCAGCTTATACCCTTTCAGTGTTAAAAATTTAATTACAGCTTGCTGATCCATTTTCAATGTAGTTGTATCCACACCAGCCATTTTTAAGTAATGCCACGTCCTTACGAATGAAGTTAGCACACATCTCCTTTTTGCACATGCATACATGGTATATACAGCTTTACTATCGCCTTTGTTTCATGAAACTGAGCAAACTTTTCACATGCGGCACTTGGAATCACTTTTATTTGAACATGCCTTATACTAAATGCTGGTTTTTGCATTCTGGATGTAAAGTATGGTTTTTATAATGTAGAAATGGAGTGTGAAGTCAGATATCCGAACTCACCAGGACTGGGATGATTCTGGATTTAGGACTTTTCCAGACACTAGATCTATTTAAATCTAGTAAGATCATATGTAGAAATTATAAAATTAAAAACATAAGCTAGTGGTTTGTGAAATAATCGAATATTTATGATGTTAAAGGAATCAACATTTACCCGAATACTTATTTGCTTTATTAAACATTTCTTTTAATGTAAATTATTTAAGTTGCTTTGTTTTATGGGTTAATGCTTTCCCTTTAATTTTTAAATAGCTATAATTTCTTTTTCAGTTAAAGTTTCATTGTTTAAGTCCTGTAATTGCCATGTGGAGAATTCTTGCTAAATTGTCCATCAAAATTTTTCGTTTTCACCATCCTCTCTTGTACTTTTTTAACTATTAGTAATGATATTTTCTGTATTTAGATACAGACTCACCATTCATTAGTTAATTGGTGGCTGAAGCATTGTCATTGCAATGGAAAATCTTCTGTTATATCATTTTCATTTATTACTATTTCTCCACGAATTCCATTAATTGGAAAATTTCTTCCCCTCTTCTTTTTCCCCCTGATATCTGAAAACCTTCAAGTTTGTGGTTATCATCATAAAGCTTATTTAGCGTCTGTTATACGCTGTTTGTAGCCCATCATGAGATTGGCGACTGAATTCATGTTGTTATGTTAAATTTTGTCTTGCTTATGTTGCATGCTGACGAAGCCTCAATTATAACAGTTTAGTTATCTATTATACTTAAGCTTGTTTCCTGTACATGCTTAAGGCTTATCTGAGTCCCGAATAAGTTAATTAAATCACACATAAAATATAAATTATTAAATTAATGATTTATTTCCCATATATACTTAAGGCATATACAGGGCTGGTGCTAGACATTTTGTGGCCCATTATAGTTTTGGAAGTTCTAAATTCTGTTGCCTCCCTAAATTCCAAAAATTTTGCATCCTAGTATTTTCCCTAAATTCTAAAGATTTTACCATCCCTTAATTTTGTTGCTTGCTGCTTCTCTAAATTCTTAAAATCTTGCCACCCATAAATTCTGCCCTCTGGTGTGGCTGCACCAGGCTTAGTGCTGAGCTTGTCTGAATAACAGTTATTCTCAATTCAAGCAGCACTAAATGTAATGTTTTGTCCTATGAGTATCATTTACAAAATCTATTTTTTTGCATATGAAAAGAAATATCTGTTAAATTTCTCCTTGTTAACACATTCAGCATTTGCATCGCAGTTAGCTGATATCTGTAATCATCACTAAACATAATGTCAAAGTATACTGACTAATATTTAAGTGTAATCTAAAGTATAGTTACTAATATTTTTTTTAAATGTTTAGATATTGCTACCTGAGTCTTTTCTCAAACTATCTTGTATGGATAGTCATGTGGGGATGAAAAATAAATAAATAAATAAATAAATAATGATTGTCTAAATTGGTGTAAATGGTATAAATTCATGTAAAATCAATGATGTTTTAATGTAAAGTGTTTCTTTTTGAGATGTATGCCGGGGAAAAAGGTAGTCACAGAACCAAATTATTGCATATTATACATATATTACTGCGTATTATAAAGCTTTATGGCAATTATGGAGGTATTTTACTTAGTGCCAAAGTGAAATTAAAAATTGAGACTCTGTTTGTATTTTATTATGAAAAAATATCAAATGCACATGGGTACAGCATGCAAAAAATTTCCTGAAAAAAATGTTAGCTCCAGTGGTCCATATTTTAGTTCATTTCAGATTTTGCACTTCATACTATATATATCCTCAAAATCTAGCTCAGTGATGAGTTTGGCATTTTTTTCTTTAATAGTGACATAATTCTTAGTCTATTTTGAGCTTTGATCAAAATTTTATTGCAAGTTTATAAGATCTGTATTTTAAATTAAGGGAAAAAGGCTTAAGACTGACACAGATTTTGAATAAAACTCCATTGACTTTAAGGGTAATCGGACATAGATCCATCTTCTTCAGGATAATAAATTGTACATGATTTTATTAAATATGGATCCATAACATGAAGGGTGAAATATAACCAATGTAATCTCTGTTTCAGAAATAAAATGCAACATTATGGAAAATGTACTTTAAATGTGGTGAAATTTGACATACTTGCAGAGAAATGTGTTCTAAACATATGGTTTGAATTTCATATGTGTCCAGTAGCTGAATGTATATTCAATGAGTTAAGTGGATGGTAGGGTCACTGTTTTAAATGATGCATGCGTTAACTTCGCATAGCACTCATTTACTGAATGCTGAAACTCTGCTCTCAGGTAGTGTAAATTAGGTATTTCGGTATTTATCAAAGCTTATAGTGCATCCTTATTGCAAGGGCATTGGTGAGCATTTTCTTAGTGATTTATCATATTTTTCAGGTTTTTAAATAACAAGATATCTGAGGAATGGGTTGGGTAAAGACAAATACCTTGGAAAAATGGATTGAATAAGGCAGTTTGGAATCTTGAACATATATTGTATTGTAAAAATTATATCATAATTTGTGGACCCTTAATTTTAAGCCTAGACCTCCAAGTAATTCTATACATGGAGTTTTATACATTTGGGCTTTGTTGGTCTCTGTGCTATACAACACAGTCACGGACAGAGTATTTCTTATTATAAATTTTTTTAAATACTTACATCAAAAACATTGATTTGTTACATGTAATAATCTCTATAATATATAATTCATCTTGTTTGCAAGAAAATCTAATTTATTATTGTTTTAAAAATTATTTATATAGCTCCTTCTGATCCTCCAAGAAATGTTAAAGTCAAATCAGAAAGCAATGCATCATTTCTTGTTAGCTGGTTGCCACCATCTGAACCTAATGGAATAATAACTCATTACGTTGTTCATTACAATAATTCGAGAAAGCAAGTAAATGCCAGAAAGCAGATGAATGACCAAACACGATATAAGTTGATAGTTGCAGAACTAAGATATTACAGTATTTACAAAGTACAAGTTCAAGCTTGTGTTAGCATACATTGTTCAAATTTGTCTTCACCATCTTATGTCCTCACTGATGTTGGAGGTAAGTAAGAAATATATTAGACATAAAGTTAATTTTTATTTGTTGTAACTATTAATTTTATTAATTGTCATATAGCTCTTAAATTTAATTTGTGAAGATTGGTTTATAATACATTTTGGATATACAAAACTTAAAATATTTATATAGGCCATGTAAAAAAAATGGTAACAAAAAAAAATTATTTTCCAAAGAAAATTGATTATATAGAAAGGAATCCATCATGAGTGATAAAAAATAACTGTATCATTAATTAAAATTATTAGATGTAATATCCAAAAACTGCTAAAAGATGTACACTGGGCCAAAAAAAGAGGGTACAGTTCTATATATCCCATTCTACAGGGCCGAGATTGATGAAATTCGAATCGTATTTTTCATGTCTCGAGAGGGTGACTTAGGATATATATTAGATTTGTATATATTGTTCTAGTATAGGTATTTTGACACGAAATCTGACTTTTTCTGAAATGACATGCAAGTTTTTTCCCATATGTCAATTCTACGACTTAAATTATGCCTAAATATTAAATTTTGTAAAATTTGGTGTGAAATTTACGGAGAAATTTATCTTGGTGTATTTTTTTTCAGTCTGCGACAAAAATAATTCACTTGGCGAACTTCTTAATTTATAGCAACCTTTTTTACCTTTCCTTTTTTTCACTGTGCACGAGCAGAAATGAGGTCATTGTTCATACTTTCAAATAATTTCAAAGCATAAATTACATTTGACGTTACTATTGCTTATAACAAATATGCCAAATTTCAAAACAAGCCAATATGTAAATTCACGTATATCTTAGGAAATTTTGAATAAAAACTAATTTTTTGTAAGTGTGCCTAGAAATACATCTACTTTGAAATAATGGGAAGAAGTTTATGGGTTATAATACAATAATAAATATATTTAAAAATAAATCATAAAAAATGTGCAAATTATATTTGGATTAAACCTAAATTTCGAATTCTGGAAGAAGGAATCAAGTAAGCTTAATAAAAAAAAAGAGATATTAATAAGTATATATCAAATTCAATTAATATTGAGGAGCTAACATTTTGAGAGCTATTTTTTTAAAAACTACTTGTGCGATTTTTACAAAACTTGGCAATTTGGCATAATTTGAGTCATAGAATCGAAACATGGAAAAAAAACTGGCATATCATTTCAGAAAAAAGTCCGATTTTGTGTCAAAATACCTATATTAGAACAATGCTGTATATAAATATAATATGTATGCTAAGTCGGGCTTTTGAGATGTGAAAAATGGAAGTTGAATTTTGTCAGTCAACTCAGTAGAACTAGATTTTTTTTTGGTGTGTGTGTGTGTGTGTGCAGTGTACTCTTCATGTTAGAAAAATATTGATTTTAAAGCACTAGTTTGTCCACCATTGGTCACACGGTAAAGCCAGTGGACACTGGTAGCTGAACAGGGGTTCAATTTTAAGCAAATGTGCTATCTGCATGGTTGTTTTTGTGGTTTTCTTCATGCATAATGTGGATATTAGCCAGTTTTTTATAGAAAGTTCTTCATAAAGACCTAGCCTTAAGGTACATAATTTTGCCATTTTTTTTCACTGCCCCTTTTTGCATACTGATTTGTGTTTTTTCCCTGAGTAAACTTTCAGTGAGATAATTTCTAATTGAAATTTTACTTTTCATAAAGCCTGCATAAAAAGCAAAAAAGTATACCTTATTTATCATTCCTTAAAGCATGTGTCTATTCAACTTTCATGAGATATTCAGTTATGTAATGGCTTAGAAACACCCTGTATGTTCATACATGAAACACATGAAAAAATTTAGTACTTTAGCACAACCAGCTTAGTAGAAGTTGCCAAATTTTAAGAATTCATTTGCCAAAGTTGGTAGCCATGCACATAATAAATTTTCAGTTTTAAAAAGGTATTGGTTATTGTATTCCATTTAGTTTTTATAGATAAATTATAACATGTATATATATATATATATATATCTAGTAGTTAGATAGTTTTTGTAACTCCTATAGTTTTTGTTCCTATTTGAAGTTGAAAGTAAAACTAGAAAAACTAGTAAATCCTTGAAACTTACAATCCTTGAAAAATTCTCTCTTTTTTATTATATCTATATATTGGTCTTAAACTCAGTTTGAAAATATGTCCTTGTGGAATTTTCCTTCAAATGGAAGTCATTACAATAACATTTCTACAGAAATAGAGTATTTTGTCACAAAAATATCCACGTATCAATCTCCAAACTGTACCAAGATGGTTGTACTAATGTGTAAGTACAAAAAAGTGTGATAGCTCAAATGTAATTATTTCACTTAAAGCTTTTTGTTAACTTTTGTAATTAAACTTTAATATAATAAAGTTTTTGCAATTATTATCTTCTTTTAACAGATTTTTTATAAAAAAATTTTTCTACAGAACCTGGAGCTATGGATCCTCCACGTATAGAACCAGTAAATTCAACACATCTTAGAGTGAAATGGTCTCATCCAATTAATCCCAATGGTCCGATTGATTTCTATGATGTGCAGTGGATGCCAGTAGAAGTAAATGATTCATCATATCACAATACAGTTGAGAGAATACATGTCAAGAGTCTGTCAACATTTGTGAAGCCTAAATGCTCTAAACTCGGCAGTGGAGGAATAAAGTATCTTTTTTATATAAGGGCAGCAAATCAGAAAAATGGAATTAATTTATATAGTCCTTTATCTGAACCTACTGAAACCACAGCATGTAACATATCTGAAGGTAATTAAAATGTGTTTTATGTTTAATATTCATTAATGTTATTATGAATTTTATTATAAGAGTATTATTATTTTGTTAAGTATTTTCGGTGAACAGATTCAAATAATTCTAGTGCCATTGTAAAAATTTGAGTGTAAAAAATCTTTAATTAAAACTGAAAAGTGATAATTACTCATTTGTGTAAAACACTAAACTGTTAATTAATTCGCTTGATATCTCTGAAAATTTTTTGTTGATATGTTTTTTTTATTCACAATTAATGCACAATTAATATTAATTCAAATTTTTAATTTGAACGCATATAGGTTAAGAAATTTGGCAATAGAATGAATGATTTCATTAAATGCGCTGTAGTGAGGGTTGTAATATGAAAGGATAATTTTTGTTAGTAACTGAGAAATTATACTTTTGTTAGTAATTGAGAAATTATTCATTAAATACATTGGTGTGTTATTAATGTATACTGTTTACATAGTTTAACATTTTGTTAAGAATATATATGTCTGTTCAGTAAGATTTTGATTTCTTTATAAATTTACCGTTAAGAATTTGTTTAGCCTGTATTGATTTCCTTTTAAACAGGATGGGCAAATAAAAATATTCATCTGAGGTGAATTATTAAAAAGTTTTACGAAATTGTAGTTTGATTGAATAAAAAGCTGTTAATTTATATTGCAGTTTTAATCATTGGAAAAAGTTGAGTTTCAAAAATTGTTTTTTCCTTTATTATTATTATTTTGTAAAAAAATAAAAAGAATTTTACAGTGAAAGAGGTTGAATTACAAAACAAAGTGCAATATGAAAAATAACATGTTATTTTATAGTGGTCTCACATGACATACTAATAACTGAAGAATATATGCAAGAAAAACATCTATATTATTCTTATATTTAATATTAAAATTATAAACATAGAATTTTAAAGCATTTTTAGAAAAAGAATATTCATAGAAAATGTACACAATAAAATTATAATGGTCAGTAGTTAAAAAAGAGATTGGTGAAGTCCATTCAAAGAATGCAAGACGTATTTCTGTTATCTGCATTGTATTTCTTTTGTGACTTCCACTTAGCCAATAAATTCTGATTGAGAGTGTATCATATTCCTTAACTTTTGTTTTAATTTCTTGGATATTTCTGTGTTTGAGTTTCAAATGAGAAAATCCATATGTCCTGTGAGACTGTTTTGCACATGGAGTACAGTTAAGGATCTTGGCAGAATATTACATTTAGTTATCTCTGTTAACATTCCAGTTGTCCAAATACCCCCCCATATATATGTATATATCTCCTAATATTTGCCTTAATGTCTTAAAAGTCATACATACACTATATGCCTTAGAAGAGAATTAAACTGTTAGCACTTCTATATCTGACTATTCTAAATATGCATTTTCCCTCCTTTCAAGCAAATCAAACACCACTTTTTCTTTCAGCTTCAGCTTTCCTTTTATCAGGTTTGCCAATCATTCTCCGATTACCCAGCAAAATGCTTTCCTCAAGCAAGAATCATATATATATCCATTGCGTTTTTGCTGAATTTATGCTGTGTTTCAATGTACATGTTTTAAAGTCTAGGAACTGTATTTAGTAAAATTAAAACACTATTTTAGAAATAAAATAAAAATAATATTAATTAATTATAAAGCATACATATAAGTAACAATTCAAATAAATTCATCTGTATTTTATGATAGATACACATAAATAATTTATGGATTTTGGAGTTACGTATAATTACCACTATTGTATGCATCCTTTAAAAATTTGCACTTCTTATGCAAGAGAAAGTTTTACGTTTAGTTTTTGTTTTTTAAATATTCCAGAAAGTAATGTGCATCTTTTAGTGAGTTCTGTAATAGAAAAGGAAATGTTATTTAAACATACACGGCTAAATTTGCTAGTTATTGAATTATTGTGCATTACTGCTATTAAGTGCAAAGTACAAAGCAAAGCATAAAAATTATAAATGCATATTTTCTGTGTAATCATAAGACAGAAAGTTACGGATTCAAATACTGATGCCATTTCTTTAACATTGTCTCCAGAAAATCTATTTGCAAAAGCCACCAAATGCATAAAATTTATACATGAAAAATGCCCTCTAAAATAAAACCAAATCTTGCCCACTGAGATACCAATGTCATTTCTTTAACCTTGATACCATGAAGCTTGTTCCTGAGGCCTTCACCCACTCCTTTAATCATTTTCTTTTTTATACCTTCCTTTTTATAGCTGTCATATCTGCTAATCCCTTACTTCCTGTCACATTTTTCACAAACATCCTACTTGAGGTTGTAGGCAGATTGAAAATAGATCATTCCCTTAGTGTCAGAAAAGATAAGAACTACTGTCCAGTAGCATTATAGCAAATTGTCCACACCTTTTGTGATGTCATTAATGGCAAGCTGATTTGTGAGTTCTAAGAGAGGCAGTTGTTATTTTCTTGTTCTACCTGCGGGTTGTTCCAGACACATTTCTGTGAAAGTGAATGACACTTGCTGTGTATGTTCTTACCCAGTAAGTTATGTTGATAATATAATATTTTTTTCATATTATGCTCTTTCATTACTTGCAGCACTGATATGCCTTTATAGAACAGGTTTTTAATAAAGTGATTTTCATAAATAATAATAATTTCATAAAATTCAATTTTAAATAAAGAATTTTGTTTGGTATCCCTGTCATCAATTTCTGGACTTAAAAATGCAATAATTATGAGCCTAATTCTGTAATAAAATGTTGTTATGGGCACTGAATTTATTATTTTTATATAAAAAAATATTATTTCAAGGTAAATATATCTGCTACAGAAAAAAAATGATTCTGTTTTAGTTAAAATATTTATTATAGTAATTAAGAAACAACTGAACTGTTTCAATTAGACGTGTTCATCAAAGTTAAGTAATAAATGTGACTTTCAAACATATTGTTTGGGCAATATAGATAAAGAGCAAAACATCCAAGTGGGATTGTGCATAATAATATGTATAATGAACTTTTATAATTTCTTGGTCCATAAAAAGTATATATAAACATGTGTACCAGTTTAATATTTTTACTCCTATTTAGGATTGGCTATGATCATAGGAGCGGCAATTGGTGGAACACTAGCATTAGCTTTGTTTTTGCTTCTCATTTATAAATTAGTAAGATGGTGAGTATCTTCTTCATTACAGAAACTTAATCATTTCCATTCATACCTACAGAATACAGTAGTATTTTATAGCTTTCCCTGTCAAAAAGTAAAACAGATTTCAAATTTCTCATATATATACATGTAATAGGATGTTGTAATGTTTATTATAAATTTATGCAAATGTAAAAAATCTTTCAACTTGCATAAAGATTGTAATTAACTAGAAAAGAATTGAATGCTTATGAAAGTTTTGGATTCAATTCTACTTCTGATGAAGTTCGTAGTTTGACATCTTTGATTCTATGAAGTCATCTGATGTATTCATTTATAAGGTTTTCTGTCAAAAATTATATGACCAGCATCATGAAATTTATGATTGAGTTATTTATAATAAAGGAGCAATTTGTATTTACAAAATCATAAAACTTCAATAAAATTAACTTAAATTTAATGTGATAAAAATATGTGTAAAATATGTTGCTTATGAGAGAGAGCATATTTACCAGTAATGGTAAAATCAAATCTTATACTTGTTTCCCATTTCTAAAAAGAAATGGATTGTTCCCTCTCCCCTCACCCCAAAAAAAAGGTATATGAATTTTGTATAATACAATACTTATATTTGTTAAAATATATGAATTTAATTCTTGCCTATATTATGCTTTCTATGTAAAGGTAGTACCAGTATGTTTCTATGTAACAGTAGATATATTTTATAATTGGTACATTAAAAAACTGAATTTAAATTTTATTTCTGAATTAATCATTTATATAATGGTAAATATTTAAATGATTAATATTATTTGTGTTTATTCAAGCAGCAGAAAGTATGTTTACTTTAGTGATATGTGCCCCTTGGTAACACTATAGAATTAAAGTATGGGGGGAGACAATCATTAGAATGTACAAAATAATTAAAAATCAAGTGATAATAGGAATCATATACTAGATTTACACAGTGGAATATGTAGCATATGTATAGAGCACTTACAAATACAGTTCAAGAAATCTGTAAAATGTTTAAAAGTACACTCTATCACATGAAATTTTTTTCTTCTTTTTAAATTTGGGACTTACATTTTGTTACAATGGAGAATCATTTTAAAAAATTTTTTACTTTCTTCATTGCAGGATGAGTGAAAAAATTCATCAAGTTAAGAGTATTACTGTTCGTTTGCCAAAAGGTTTGGAAGGCCCTGAAATGGTAAGTAGTTAATACTAATGTTATATTCATGTTAATATTACATGATCAGTAATTAAGTGACATTACTACAGGCTCACATAACACATTGTTTATTATCAACATGAACTGATGATTACTTCACTTCAGTTCAACAAACAATTAGTGTGTTGCTACAATTATGTAACATCTCCCCTCTTTTGTGAGAGGCACAAGATTCACTGCATTACATAATTATCATATTTGGATGGTCGATATACATTACGACCACTTCTGGTTTTATATACACAATCACGATATATATTATTGCTATTATCTTGATGGTGAGGATCATTATGTATTTTTGGATGTTCATTATTTATATTTTCCTCATTCTCATTGCATAGATCATACTAGTCTAATGCCACTAAATTCTTCTGATTTTTAGTTTTTCTCAAATGGAATTTATTCCATCTGATTACCCTATTATCTTTTGTTCTAATCCAATATGATCTAGGAGTTGAATGCTTTTTTAATACTATAGCAGGCTTCCATTTATTTTCCCATTTTAACATTACCTTTTCCCCAGGAATAAATGCAGGTCTTTCCCTTGCATGCTTATCATAATAGATTTTGGTATGTTTCTGTTTACTCCTCACCTTTTCTCTATATTGATCTTTTACAGTTGGTTTCAATTCTGTTTGTGTTGTTGGTAATCGTGTTCTTAAATTCCTACTTAATAGCATTTAACTTAATGACAAATTTATACCTGAAATTGGAGTATTTCTATATTCCAGTAAAACTTGATTTAATATCTCCAATCCTGCTTTTCTAAATAAACTCTTAGCTATACCTACCAACTTTTTTGCAAATCCATTAGATTTAGGATATCGAGGACTGCTAGTGATTATTTCAAATCCCCAATCCCTTGCAAAACTCTTCATTTTCCAACTATTAAATGGTACATTATCACAAATTAAAGTTTTGGGTATTCCATGCTGCAAATATTGATTTCAATTTACTAGTAACTTCCACTGCACTTTTATATTTTAGAGGAATTATGTCTACCCATTTAGTTAAGTAACAGCCTATTACTAGATAACTTCTCCCTCCCCTATACTCACAGATATCAGTACCAACCTTTTCATAAGGTAAACTGGGAATTTCATGAGAAACGAGGTTTTTTTACTGTTTGAGGCCTGACCCTATCACAAATTAATCATCTAGAAATCATGTTCTCAATGTCACTGTTGATTCCTGGCCAAAATAGTACTTTAGGAGCCCTAGTTTTTGACTTTTCAACCCCACAGTGAGCTTCATGCAATAATGTTAACATGCACTTCCTTAATGCAACAGGCACTACAATTCGATTATTAAAAAAAAACTAAATCTTGTTCAATGCTCATTTTTAAATTTAATATAAGGTCTTGCTTCTTTAGGAACTTTTTCAACACTCAAAGGCCATCCATTTTGCCAATATTCTTTCACTAACATTAACCCTTCATCTTGCAATGTAGCTTTCTGAAATTCCCTTTTCTTACTTTCAGACATTTGCAGTTGTTTTGTTAGTGTATGAAATCTCTATCATATCCATGTTTTCATTTGCATGTGTATCAATAAAGGAACGTGACAGTAAATCTGCAATATACATATATTTCCCAGGCAAATATTTAAGTTTTAAGTTATATTTTAAGAGCTTAATTTTTATCTTTTGCAATTTATTTGACAACACATTAGCAACATTTTTATTCATAATTGAAACTAATGGTTTATGATAAGTAAGCACTTCTACCTCTCTACCATAAATGTAATAGTGAAATTTATTAACAGCAAATATAATACTAAGAAATTCTTTCTCAATCTAAGCATAATTTTTTTCTGCATTATTTAAACTCCTAGACAAAAAAGCAACCTAACCCATCTTTAGAACTTTCTGCCTGTATAATGATAGGTTTACTGCTGTCAAATATTCCTAATACAGGTGCATTGGAAATTAAATTTTTTAATTCCCTGAATGCTTTAGAATGTAGCTATAAGCACTGCCATTCTACTTTGTTTTTCAAAAGTTCCCTTAATATGGCTGTTTTCTCTGAAAAATGTGGTACAAATTTCCTCAAATAATTACACATTTCCAAAACATGCTGGAATTTATGCTTATTCTGAGGTTCCTGTAACTCAGTAATGGCTTTAATTTGATCAAGATTAGGTCGCATGCCTGATGCATTAAATAGATGACCTAAATATCTAACCTCACTAACCCTATATTGAAGGTTTTGCTTGTTGAATTTAATATTGAGTTTTGTAGCTCCATTGGTGACCTCTGTTAAAATTTTGTCATGGTCTTGTACGGTGCTAGCAGCAATGAAGATGTCATCAAAATAGATCAATGCTCCTGGTATGTTGCCAAAATTTTCAAGATTGCATTTCTGAAAAATTTCAGGTGCACAGGAAATACCATTGGAAGCCTTAAGAATTTATAGCACCCAAACAGTGTGCTAAAAGTACAAAAATCACTACTATCCCCATCTAACGTTATTTGAAAAAACCCATCCTTTAAGTTCAAAACAGAGTAAATTGATTTATTAGATAGCTTTGTTGTTGTCCTCAATTGTTGGAATCAATGCATGTTCTCTTTTTATAGCTTTGTTAAGATCTTGAGGATCAAGGCATATTCTTAAGGACCCATTAGCTTTTTCAATTATTACTAGATTGCTAACCCAGTTCAAAGGTTGAGCAACTTTTGCAATAATGCCCTGTCTCTCTAATTCGTTTAATTTTAATTCACATTTAGGTTTTAAACTAAGTGATACTCTACTTGGTGGTCTCACTACAGGAGCTATCTGATCATCTAGTATGATTTTACACAATCCGTTAAATTTCCCCACACCTTCAAACACTTCTGAGTTACTAATAATAAACTGATCTTTAGGTGGAGGTAAAACAATTGTATACTGATCCAACTTACCTTTATGTGATATTCCAACATTATTTATAAACTGAATCAAATTAAGTTTAACACATACATCAAATCCTAATAATGGATGTATATGCTTTCTAGAAACAATTAAAAGCTCTAGAGTATAATCCTCACCATCTGAGGAACATTGTAACATTAACGACCCCATCAGGTTTAACCTTGGACCTCCCAAATGCTTCTAATACAATATTACACTTGTTTACAATAAGATTAGAGTTCTTAGCACTCAGTGTTTCATAAATTTTCAAAGGCAAAATGTTCACTTCAAACCCTGTGTCCAACTTAAAGGTCACACTTGTCCCTTTGACAATTACAGTTTTAGTCCACTCCTTTGTAGACGATGTTGAGCATACACTTTTAGTTTTTTGGACATTTATAGAACTCACAAAGAATTCATCATCAGACTCGCTATGTACATCTGCGTTATCATGCTGAGATACATTTTGGACCTGTTTCCATCTGCAGATAGTCGAAAAGTGATTTAGTTTGCCACACTTAAAGCATTTTTTTCCATATGCTGGACATTGTCCATTAACATGATATCTGTTGAATTTTTTACACAAAACATCTCAGTATTTGAAGCGTCATCATGCCATCCTCTGTGCTTTCTCATTGCTATGGCTGCATTGGCTCCTCCTGCCTGATGTTGCTTCACTTTCCCTCTAGTTATACTGTCAACATTGTATTCTCTTAACATTTGAGCACGAGCTCTGCTCAATTCAGCTGCTTTCCCTAACTCAATTACTTTATCCAAACTCAGATTAGTTTCTCACAGCATCCTTTCCTATAAACTGGCATCTGATACTCCAAGGACAATGTGATCATGTATGACAGAGTCACTCCTCCTCACCAGTGACATTTAAAAATAAAGCAACTTTCACATCTGAATCTTTCGAATCATTTCCTGAAGCTTTCATATAAATCTGGAACAGCTGCTTGAATCTGTGCCGTGCGGACAAAATTCCATCTTGCATCTGCTGAGAGGAAAAACAACCAAAAGGATTGCTTGGCAATTAGTTTTAATACTACTCCATGCGACTATGCCATGTTATATTCATGTTAATATTACTTGATTAATAATTGACATTACTACAGGCTCACATAACAAATTGTTTATTACCAACAACATGAACTGACGATTACTTCATTACAGTTCAACAAGCAACTAATGTGTTGCCACATATATGTAAGGACTAACACATTGCAATCTATTTTTTTATAATTCTGAATGCTGATTTTGTCTAAAAGATAACTATTATGAGTCAAGTAGAACTAATGAAAATTTATTTAAATTAAAAAGTTAATGGCTATCCAATTACTTTTGCAGGTGAAAAATTTGAATGCTCAAATATTCACTTAAAATTGTGGTATTATTCTATTTAATCATGTATAAAATATTTTCAGCAATATAGTACAAAGTTTGATCTAGACATCCAATATCTAAATTACCAACATTTCTATTTTAAAAATGTTTGCAAAAAGAAGGAAAGAATTAGATCCCATGAATAGTATCTCACTTTAGCATATGCTCAATGCTTCATGCATGCACAGTGCACATTTTTTCATAATAAAGTATGTGAAGGTATTCTTAATTTCACTTAATAAAATATCTCCATGTGGCAGAAACATAATCATTTAAACATAAATCTGTATGATCAATAATTTAGCTTTGCATACATCTCAAACTGAAACAATCTACTGAAGTTTCCTGATTTTTCACTTTCTGAATAACTTTTATCCCTGACCCCAAGCTGGTGAATCTTTTTGATCACCATGACAATAAACTCATGGTAGCTTGAGAAAAAACTCATGCAATGATGCCTGAAACATTTTTTTAATATTAGTAATTGAATATGCCTCTGAACTCATGGTATATTGCCAGTACTGTATAGCAGGCGTTAGCTAAGCTTTATAATGACAGCTATAAATCTGAAGTTTTTAAAATATTGCAAACAAAAAGTGAAATTTTTCAGTTCATGGAATTTAGGAGAAAATATTGAGAAGTATTAATAAATGAAGATACCATAACAAAAGTTTATCATTGCGATGACAATGCTCCAATCATTAGTCAACAAACAGATGGCGAAATCTGTAGTATGGTTTCTAAAGCCAGAAAATATCACTAGTGACAGAGAGATTGTTGAGAATGAAAAAATTCCAATCGACAATTTAGTGGGAATTCTCAACATGACAATTCCAAGATTTGAACAATGCAAGTTTTTAGCGGAATGAGAAATTATAGCTGTCTATTAAATGAAGGAGAAAGTATTAGCCCAAAAAATGGAGCAACTTGTACAGCTTACATTGAAAGAAATTTTTAATAAAGAAAACAAATAAATATTGAGTTTTCTTTTTCTTTTTTTTTTCTTCAAATTTTGATTCCCTTAAGATCATAAATGCTTCATTATTTCATTAACAACTGTTTTATACTTTTGATTTTAGAATTTATGTAGCTCATCATACTAGATTCAAACTGATGATCTAACATTCGGAAACTTCCGGAATCACCGAAGCTGTAATGAGTTCACATCTTAGACTTTGTTCTCTATAATTCCCATATAAGCAAACTTATTAATACTCTAATAGAGTCAGTTGTCTTCTATACTTTGTAGATAGAAACTTTAAAATTTCATTCTTTCAACTTTCATTCGATTTACAGTTAAATGCATTCATTCCTTATTTAGAAAGAGATCACTTTTCTTATTAGCTTTTTACTGCTCTTCCAAAGTAGATTATATACACTTCAAATGATAAAAACAATGGATTGAACTTAATTGTGTGAAACATACCTGATAGAATCAATCTGAAAAGATTCTGTACCATAGGCGTAATATATAGCATTAAAAACAACATCTTTTATTAACTACAGTAATGCTGTAAATGTTCACAAAATTTATCAGTTGGATGTATTAAGAATTAAATATACATTGCAGTGAAAAAAAAAATCATGCACCACAAAAACACAATGGAATGTGATATTATTTAACATGTGGGTACCCAGAACGCAGCTAAGCGTGTCATTAAATATGCACAGCCACTGAGTGCACAGAGAACCTGTACAGCACACTAGAACAGAGCAAGTCAGCAGATACAAAAGCAGCAGTACTCTTCAGCCACATAAATTTGAACTTGTTTCTATGTAATGTCATTGACTGTAGCTAAGGAGAGTGCCTCAAACCCAGAAATCACATACAGCTGTTTCCAGAGAAGTCGCATCACTGCTGTTTAGGAAGCAGCTTTCATTACTATTCCAGACTTAATAGGATGTAATGTTAATCTTTGTTTCTTGAATTGTGTTCTACATCAAATATTGTGAGTTTTATAGCAGAAATAAATGTGTGTATATATTTTTTTATTATTATTATTACTGTGATAAAGCTTGAAATTTTTCCTGAAATAAAATATCTTTCTTTATTTTTTATTTTGTTTTAATTATATGTATACATTGAATTAAGTAATTTTGTCACTTAATATAATATTGAGTCATGTTTGACTCATCTTGAGTCATTTTTTTTATCTGTTTCTTTGATGAATATAGTATATAAACTAATTTGAAAAAAGTTAGTTTATTTATCATTATTCTGATAGTTCTGAATTCTTTCATCCAGAATCCTTTGAACAATTATGAGAGTTTTAAGCATGGCCTTGTTCAGAATGCACAGATTAGCAAAACAGAGAGAATATCGTATATCATTGATGAGAATGATAACAAAAATAGGCATGGTTCTGGGAGTTCTCAGTACAGCAACTCTTCAACAGATGAGGTATATTGCTGTATATTTCAAATTCAAATAAGTGTATATTCTCCAATCAACTTATTATTATTTTTATGTCAAACAAATTAATGTAAAAACCATCTGTTTAAATAATCATTAAAGATAATGTCATTAACATACCAACAACTTTACATCATAAGCCTCTTCTGATGATATAAATGCTGTTATTAATTATTTTAAAAACTAAATCATAAATTATATTCTTGGGATTGTTAAATAATTATTATGCATATTAAACTTTTCAGTACTCAGTGTTCATTTATTGAGATAATATTAACAGAAGATGGGTAAAACAGGATAAAAGAAATAGTATATTAAACATAGCAGAATAATTATCAGCAGATTACATATTACTTATAGATTTGATTACAGTAGTAAATATTTTGTTGCAATTACAGTTAGTTAGTTGAATAACAGAGAAATTTTCTTCATTAGTAATTTTTCTTTGTTAAGATGTTATATAATGTGAAGAATATAATGTGAAGATCATGCTTGTGACTTACTTTCTGTTAGCTTACATCTTGCATAAGATTCTCAAAATGTTTGTTTACTGTACACTTTAGATACATAATCTTACTTCCCACACATCCCAAAATGTGCTTTTATAAATATTTTTTTATAGCTGAAGGTACTTTTATAAAGTAATTGTAACCAGCCAGCTTTTATGATAGTTACTTGAACTCTCCCCCTTCCATAAACTGCAAGTTAATAATGTTTTCTAAAACAACATCACCTTGCTTTATAAAAGTATTTAGCCAGTGGTTCCCAAACTGAGGATCTCAATCCAACATGGGATAAAGATGCTATTGTTGCTGGGTTTTGAAATGCTTTGACATCCATTTCTTCATTGAATAACTGCATATTTTTAGCTGTAATTAACCTATTTATTTAGAATTACTGTTACTTATACATTTCAGCATCTAAGATGGCCCTTCAGATAAGATGATGTATAAGATTTCATTAAAGTTTTATATTTTGAGCATATAGCTGTCTTATAAGATGACCCCCAAATTATCACTTGCCTATGAATTTAGATCAGCAATCATCATCTGGAACAAATTTTATTTTCTTGCAGCACTGCCTATGTAATTTATTTTGTATATTTATTATGTGCTCTGCCATATGGCATTACATGGAAGGGGAGGGATGCTCCTAGGAGGACTTTGTGAGGGAAACTGACTTATACAAGAGTGGAAAGCATGAAAATGCCCAAGCAACCAGCCTATCCACTCAGACTGAAACCCTGGACTGAACTACTAGTGTTCAGTGGCTTTTACCAGTCGGCTGGTGGTGGGCTAGCACTGCCTAGTAGTATGTGCTGAATTACAAACTTGCATGTATCTTAAACAAGTTTATCTTCTTTCAACTGTCAGCATTGCCTATAGAAGCTTGTGCTGAATCATGAACACACACATACCTCAAACAAGCTTCATTGTAGGGTATGTCATGTGCTCACAAATTTCGTACTGTAAGTGTAATCAGTGTAAAATTAAAGTGTCAGCCTAATCATGAAACCAGTGAAAAAATAGAAATGTGAAGCAAGGCTTAAAGTTAAAAGTCATTAAACAAGCTAAAGAGAACAACTGTGCTAGAGCAAGAGCTTTCAATATAACAGAAGAGAGGAAGAGATTGGCCAAAAAATTAAGATGCCTTTAAAAAAAATGGGCAATGAAAAATGTTGTTAAAAGGAGAGGAAAAGCTTACTGGCCAGATTTAGAAAATAATATTGTAGAATAGGTACAAGAACAGAGGCAGAACTGTTATATTGTTACAAGAATATGGTTAGGGCTTGTGCATTGAAGTGGGAATTGGGCAGTCCAGAATAAGGCAAAGAATATAAAGCAACTGTAAGTTGGTGAAATTGTTTCATGAATAGGAAAAATATAGTAATATGACAGAAGACAAAAATTTCGCAGAAATTGCCACAAGTTCTTGACTATAAAGTCATGAGTTTTCACTTTGTTATTAGCTTGAAGCAAAAATACAACTTTCCTGTATATAATATGGAAAATATGGATAAAATACCAATGAATTTTAATTTGCTAAACAGCAGAAATGTGAAAACAAAAAGCATAAAAACTGTTCAAGTCAGAAAAGCCATGAAAAGAACAGGTTTACAGTTGTATTAACATGTGTGGCAGAATGGAACAAAGTTAAAACCCATTGTCATTTTCAAGAGCAAATCTACTCCTAAAATAAAATTCTTACCAGTCATTTTCATACATTTTCATGAAAAGTGATGGTGGATGAGAAAAGTGTAAATCGTGGATGGAAAATGTGTGGCAGAAGTAACCAAGTCTTCTGTGAAATCAACACAATTTGCTGGTTTGGAATATGTTTTCCAGTTACATAGCTAAACACTAAAAATTGCTTAGCACAGAACAATACTAAAATTGATGTTATACCAGCTGGTTTAACTTCAGTGCAGCAGCCTTTATACATTTCTCTAAATCAGGGCTTCTTAAACTTTTTTCAAGCATGACCCCCTTTTTATCACTGAGATTTTTTTTAACCCCCAGATGTTAAATATAAAATAAAGATATAAAAATAAATATCCTTCTGTAAATAATTTACTTCTTTTGTAAACAATATACATATAAAAGGAAGTAGTTTTAGGATTTATTTTAAGCAAACAAAAATTTAAGAAAATTCTAATGAGACATATGTTCTTGTTTTCTGCTGCATAACAAATTAAATGTTGGTGCAATATTGACACTGGACATAAAGCATCTTCAGCGTGTTTCAATGTTGAATGACATTTGGTTTTAATTAGCATCAAAGTGAAAAAGTAGTTTATAAAAATATGTGGTGCTGCATGAGAGAACATTTAATGGCATTTCTGAAAATTCTAACTCTGACCCAGAATTTATGAAGGATTTTTGTGAAAACTCAAGTTTTAAGTTGAATCACTAGATAGCTTTACAAATTTCTTTTGCACTTTATATAACAGGTAATTAATATCAATTAATGTAATATATTTAAAAGTCTAATCTTATTGCTGTCAATTAATGTAATTTCTCTAAAGTCTTATAAATGCAATTTTATGTTCTTTAAATATGACTATCAAACTGAATTTTCACAACCCCAAAATTTTGATTTCCCACCCCATAGTTTAAGAAACTGTCCTCTAAATAAACCATTCAAGGATCACATGCATAAACAATAGATTAGTTGGATGATGAGGGGGAAAATGTCATTAATGAAAGGCCTCTGTCACCTGATATGCTGTGTGCTTTCACGATCAAATGATGGGAAAAAGTAAAAATGGAGCTAGTGATCAAATCTTTCAATGTGTGGGGTTTCGAATGCTATGGATGATACTGGGCATGATTTCCTATAGCATACGAATGATGAAGCAGAAATCGACTTACTAGGTACAGAATGGAATCCATATGAAGAGCTTCTCAACAACGAGATTGAGGATGTACTTGAGGAGTTATTTGCAGTAGATGATAAATGTGAGGATTTTTCAGGATTTTAAATACATTGGTGATTTATTTTAAAATGGTTTTAATTTATATAAATTTCAATTTAAATTAAAAAAATAATAATTGGAGCCCTTTTTCATGACTCAGCTATCGCCTTATCTGTGGAAATATACTATAATGGTTGTACATGTTTATTTATTATTATTTCATTATTATATTATTTTCCCTAGAAATTTTTTGTCATCTCTTTTTCAGTGCAAAATATACATGTAGGTTGCATTAAAGTACTACGGTATGCATATGGGTCAGGAGGCTAAGAAGTTTGGGAAGCACTATGTTAAGCTGTTGTATAAGAGAATGGAATTCATTATTATTATTATTATTATTATTATTTTGAAGGTCAACTATGAATTATAATAATAGAAAATGCAACAATTTAAAAAAATAGTTCAGTGAGGGAATAAGATTTGGATAAATAATGCATTATGTTTCGTGATAAATGCTTGCATAAAATCTCAAATCACGGTATCTTTTTCTTTGTAACCCTGTTTTGCAATTTGGAAATTTTACTTGCCATTTGAAACTTATGACAATTTTAACAGGAATTTATAATGGTGTTACACTTACATATAAATGCTAATATTATTGCCATAAACTTTTTCATTATTCATTTATGAATTATGAATCTATTTATAACACATGGTATTCATATGTGCATACACTTAAAAAACAATATGTTAAAAAGATAAAGGCTTAATTAATATGTTAATTGTTAATTAATATGATTAGTATTAAACTGGTTAAGTAAATGATTATGAATCAACAGGCTATTATTCTTTCACTAGTAACAGTATAAATCAGAATTTAATTCAATTTCTTCAAATAGGCGTGCTTTCTTTGACACTGGAAGGATTTAAATGATAGCTGATGATTAATGATCAACTTGCATATTTGATAACACAACATTGGCATTTAATTAGTTTTAGTTTTTAGCACATATAGTGTGTGCAGATTTAATATATTAATTTTTTTTCCAGTTTCAGAGCTGATTTCATTAATGTATAAACATTTCATTATATTAGAGATGTGTCTGGTGAGGTAAAAAAGTGAGATTGGGACAAATGGGAAACGGGATTTTAAAAATAAGAAATATATATATATATGAAGCAGATGATCTGCCTAAATCTAAAAAATAGTTGTCATAATCATTGTATGCCATTGTCATCATTAAAATTATTTCAGACAATAACAGATTAAATTGCTTTAATTTTATGGATTAATGCACTAAAGTGGTGGTGATGGGGAAAATAATGCTAAAGTATCATGAGAAAGGTGAAACACACATATATGCAAAATGAATATATTCAAAAATAATAAATAAATCCATTTGAAAATGAACTTTTTAAAAATTGATTTATAACTAGAGTGATAGAAGTTACATTGTTATTCAGTTACTTGCTTTTCTGTACTTCTTGTATGCAATTTTATTTATCTCATGTATCATGCCATTACAATGTGCTTCATTGTTTTAGTTTATTTGTCTGTTACTGTCTGATGAGGTAATTAACTGTAACACTCAATTTGTAACATATTTATCTCAGCAAAGTAATTTTTGTACTTTTGCACTTTTTTTATTTTTTTGTTGCATGTAACAGTGTTACCTTAAAATTATTATTTTGCTGCTGAGCTTTGTTGCGAAGCATATTAACACAAACTAATTTTTTTATTCTTTAGTTGATTTTCAAAAATGGGAAATGCACAAAATTTGGGAGGAAACCTAGTGGTGATAGCAGTGGATGCAGCAGTATGTCATCAAATACTACACCAAGAATGCATCTCTCATCTGATTCTGGAACTGAATCTGATTTCATTGCTTCCCCACCTGATTCAGTAATACCAGATCAAAATATGCATCATCTTCCTAAACCTCCTTTGCCAATTTTGATGGAAGTTCATGATCATCCAGTGCCTGAACAACTTCGTGATACTCTACCACAACCAGAATTGAATAAGGAAGCCTCAAAAAATGATGCTTTCAATAATGGTATGGTTTTGAAAATTGACCAGCCTTACAGTAAATTTGGCATTTCAGGTAATGGCCCATCTACAGCACAATGGCGAGTGAATCCTTTAGTTTTTTACAGTTGCAACTTAGCAAACAGTGAACCGTCTGTGTTTGAGGCACAAAATTCAGAAAGACAAACTTCTTCAGTTTTGGCACCATATTCAAAAATTGGTTTGGCTAAAAGTAGTGGTGATATACTAAGCATTTCATCTAGGAACAAAGCAATGGGATATTCGAAATTTGGACTTTCACAACCTTGTAATTTTTCTGCTGCAGGAAAGCAAACACCTACTCTCGCTATGATGGTTATTGATGACCGTGCATTGAAAGAGTTCCGACACTCTCAAAATACTCCATCTAAAAGGTTAAAGACTGATAACCTGGCAAATATTAAAGAATCTCCACATGTATCTGCTACTCAGCATTCTCATGAAACTGATGATGACTGCTGTTATATTAAAGTTGGTAGGGGAAGTATTATTCCCAAAAAGCCATCACCTGGTTATGTATCCTTTGGTGAAGTGAAAAGAATGCCAGAACAAAATTCATTTTCTTCACCTCCAGTGAATTCTGCTGGTTCTGATTTAATACAAAGTACTTATCCTCAGAATAATGCAGTTGCCTTGTGTGATCCTGAAGTAGTGTGTAATAAATCTGCACATATGCCTAAGCATAAGGATGCGAATGTAGAAGTATGTGATGGCAATTTATCTGAAGAACAACTATTTAATCATGCACAATTAAAAAAGAATAGTGTAGATTCACATGTCATTACAATACCATCTACTCAATCTGACATTGATAATTCTAAAGTATCTCATGAGAAAGTACCTGTGAATGACTTAATCCCAGAAACAATTAATATTTTTAATCCTTCTGCGAATAATCTCAGTCAAATGTATTGCAATGACAGTACACATTTTCTTTCAGATTCTCAAAATATTTCCTCTAGTTGCAATAACTCTGACCTTCCAGAGACTTCCAGTTCCTCTGATGAGGAATCAAATAAGAATTGTATGCCTGAAATGAGGAGTGTTGTTCGACCAGAGGAAATATTATTGACCCCAGTAGTGATGAGAAATGGTTATGTGCCATTTTCTACACTTTCTGATTCTGCAACTGAACGAACTGTCTTAAGTGTGCCAAATGCTGTAGAATCAAGTACTTCTTTGCCTGTTTTCCCCAGTGGTGTTTGTTCTGAATCAGACCAGAACTACATTACACCATCGAATAAAAGTGAACTGAAGTTGTTACAAGAGGACTCCATTTCAAAACCAAACCCAAACTTGCCAACAATACATTGTAATGGGAAAAATTCCATAAACAGTCCCAAAAAATCTCTTCAGAGTGGAGTTGGATTCATAAATGGGTCATTTAAATATATTTTAAAGCCATTACCGAAAATGGAATCTGAAATGTGTGAAGTGTAATGATATCTGTACATTGGTGTTTTTTCTTCTTTCTTTTCTAATTATGTAACAAATGTAATATAGTGTAAAAAGATGTTAATTTCAGTTACAAATGCTCCAGAACTCAATTGCTCTATAGCAGGGGGTTTGAATTTACATTGTCCCATGCATTCCTTTCACTAATGCCTAAAGATCAGTAATATTATTATAAATATATATGTTTATCTAGATTTAGATAATTTTTCAATGTGTTTTATAAATTAAACAACAGAGTTTAGAATATGTTATAAGTAACCAAAACTTGAATAAAAGTAGTTTTTTATATTCATAAACTAAAATTAAATACTTAACAGAAAAATACAAGGCTGGCTCTACCATCCCCCAAACTATGAAATTCTCTCATATGGAACTATTCCGTTCTCGTTGAGAACATTTGCTCTAGAACATTTATAGTTGTATTGCTTTAGAGTTCAATATCTCTTGGGCTCTTAATTTCTACTATTTAAGGGGGCAGATTCCAAGGTTTTTCATTTTTCTTTAAATATTGCACATTTTTTCATCTTGTGGACAAAATTATTATAAATAATATTTTCTTATTTTTCCAAAAAGTTAATTTTTACGTTTAGCATGTAGAAAATTAAGAATAATAAATTTGAAAGTTTATATAACTTACTATTTTGTATTATGTTCTAGCATCATAAAATTTACACAAAAATTTTATTAAATATTCTAGTGGATTTTCCCCCTTATATCTGTTATTACTGTGATTGACTTCACTAACATTATATTACTAAAATATAGATGCATGAAGTTTCATTTGTTTAGAAACAGTAAAATGTGTTATTTTTGTTC
>KK118872.1:990758-1003923 GCA_000611955.2 Stegodyphus mimosarum
ATTTATATTATATTTTAGCATTCAGCAGTCATTTTTGTGCCAACAGAAAATTTATTTTTGTTTTGAAACAAAAATACACTGTAAATTTATTGCTAACCTAGTTCAGTTTTTATGTTAAAAGTGTTGATCAGAAACAGTGTTATGTAATATATTTGTCAGTCAGAATTGCTCATAATTAAAGTAAAAATTTTTTAGTGTAGATAAGAGTTTTATCTCATTACTTCGAATGTCGAAATGTTTTGTGTTTCCAATAAAATAATATTTATAACAGATTAAAACAATGATTTTAAAATGTTTTCTCCCCCCAACAAGATCAGAATTATGTTGTTAAGAATCTGTGAATTACTTTGTAAATGCATTTTAAAATATTTTGTTATTGAACAAGAATTGCAATGTATTGTTATGCTGTTGTGAATTATTTTTTTAAAGTTGTATGTGCATAATTAAAAAACATTTTTAAGTTTTAAATGTTTAGGATATGTATGTTGAAACTCATTTAAAAACAATATAGTTATATATTTCAAGTTTTGCTAAATTAGAACAGAAGCATATAAAAATTGTAATAAACTAAATGACGTTATTGAGGCTTTTCTTTTATCAACATTTTAAAGTAATTAAAAAATATGATCAATAATTTCCTCTTTTCTTTAATTAAAATGTAAAAATTTATCATATCCATATCTCTAATCTATAGTTTATCTTTAGAAATTCGATTGATATTTAATTGATCTCATACCAATCTGCTTATTTGAGTCTTAAACAATTATGTTATAATAAGAAATGCAATAAAATTTAAATTTAAATAAAATATTTATTCTTTTTATTATTCTGCATTAACTCATTGTAATAAAAAAGATGGATTTAAAGAATTTAGCAGCAAAAATTATGTAATAAATCATACATTTATTATGTACTATAGGTAGTAATGAAAAGTAGCTTAAGAAGGCTATATTTGATCGTTTGTAAAAGCAGAAAAGAGTTAAAAAATTTTTCTCTTCATATATAAGATCTGTATTGGAAATTTGGTACTATAATTTTCAGTAGAATTATTTCAACAAGTTATTGTATTTCATAAACTATAACTTTTACACACTTTGTATATTCTGTGGTACTTTGAATTATTAAGTTTTTATAAATTATTTTAGAATATGAAAAAAAAAACTTTTTATTTATTTTTGTGAAATTAATAATTTATAATTTTATAATGTTAGTTTTCTTTTATCATTGACATTATGTCTTTCAGCTCTGCAGTTGTGTTGCTGCAGAATATTCATTTTCCGTAATAAAAATATAATGTTAGGAACACTGGTCTCAGCTGGGTTATTTACGTTTGTGTTCTTTATTGATTGCTAAAATGAAAAATTAATTTCATATAGTATTGACAAACGCTTATTTTTCATAGCAGAAGCATAATCTTGGGAGCAATGGTCTCACTTGGGTAATTTATATTTGTGCTCTTTTTTTTGCATACTGAAATGCAAAATTTATTTCATATGATTTTGAACATCTTAAGTATTGATATTATTAAAATATTTTTAATACTGAAATTGAAAGTAGCTACATATAAGTGCAAATTATATTTCTTCAGTGACTAATATAGTTGATGTGAAGACATTTTTAAATTAATAAGTACAAAAATTTACATCATCTCATTCCCAATGTATTTGTTTTGTTGTATGTTTTATTATCAACAACGGGTTTTTTGTTTGTCAAATTTTATTATGCATAATTTTGTGCCATGATCAATGTTGTACAATGTAACATTTTATGAAGATTAATTAACAAAAATAAAATTCGTATGAGATCTTCTGTCCTGTCTTATGCAAATGCTAAAATAACAAACTTCATTAGAGGGCTGGTTGACATTATTTGAATAATTTAACCAACTAACTGTTAAGTATTTTTTATTTTACAATGGAAATATAATAATTAGAAGACATAATGAATATCAAATTCATAACTTTAATTGATACCAATTCCAAATTCTCATTAAAAGGAAACTTCACATGAGAAATCCTAATTTGAAGTACTACTCTATAAAGGGAATGTACAGATGGGCAAAAAATAAAATAAAACGTATATAATATATATATATATATAAATGTGAAGAATTGTGTAGAACTTCTGCAACTGACCGGTCTGGAGAATGTGTTATAAATTATTATACTCCAAAATGTGGATGCTAGGGTCCCTACATAAACAGTTTACTTAGATCTTGGAACTTTATCACCATTTTGGTTTTTTAGGAATTATGGGAATTTTCTTAAGTTTGCAGGACAGATAACCGAGCATCTTCGATACGTAGCTTTCTCATCTCTCTTTAATTAACAGTTGCGAGTTACATGGTCATGTTTTAAGCAACAAGACTGATTAAAACATGCTATTTACCTGTGGGCAAAACTTTGAGAGTGGAAACATTTCGGTTGTCAACTTATTACAACTAAAAAATCTTCGAAGGGAAGTTTTGGATTTTATGCCTAAGCAAAAATTCTTACCTATATGACCTTATTTGAAAATAGATTCGGATCTTTGCCGATTTCTGCAGTAAGAAGTCAACTTTGTTTCAGGTGTATTTTCGTTCCTTAATTTCATATTTTATTAGCTTTTGAATGATTCTCAAATTCAGATTTCAATAAGTTTGAATTGTTCCCCCGTTCGAATAAATTATATATAAATAAATGCAAAGTGAAACCAAATGAGGAGAAATTAAATAAACTCATACTTTTAGTTAAGCATTCTTGTGGAACTGTGTTTTATACACCTGGTGCTTAGGCTGACGCTTTACCCCAAATCGAACATAGTTGAAAGTTTCGAAATATTGTAGAAAGTAACTTATTTGAGATATAATAATTTTTTAAATTTAAATTTTGAAAAGATTAACGCACTCTAAATTCAATCCTCAAAGCTGTCTTACTGAATCTATGTTACCAAGGTAATTTTGAATCAATAGGTCTCCAGTGGTGAACAAATACATACAATACACACAAGATATAAATATAAATATACATAAATAAAAACAAAAGAATATCGAATAACATGACAAAGTAAATATAAAAATCAGAGTTCCATTATTACATTTGGATTGAGAATGGACATTGGCCTTTTTTTGTTAGTATCGTTCTTATATTTGTAATTATAAATTCTGAGTTCAGAGTTACTTATAGTATGTAAACGAATGTGAAACTGTCTGGCCAGGTGGTTGTAAAAACTTCTGAGTAGAATTATGCCTAGTTCCGCATGAATTGCATTGTTTGTAATACAGTGTGGTGTGTTTGTCATTTGCCACAGAGTAACATTCTGGGCAGTTTGCAGTTTTTTACGTAGAGTTTTACATGAATACGCCCAGAGTGGACAAGGGAACCGAGCATGGGACGCAGAATGGATTTATAAATGAGTAACTTATTAGCTGTAGATCAAACGCTGTTTCGGGCAATTAAGGGGTTGAGTTTAACTTTAAGAACCCGAAATTTCTGAATAATAGAGTGCATACGTTGGGACCATGTGAGAGAATTTGGGAGGATCACCCCACGATAAATGACTTGCTTAGCCCAGGACATTGTGGTTCCATAAAACTGCACGTTTTGTTGAACATTTCTCTTCTTATTGAAGACTATGGCAATTTTTTTTCAACGTTGACATGAATTTTCCATTTCAGTAGCCATGCCTGTAGTGCATGTATGTGATTTTGAAGATGCTGTATGGAGTAAGAAATACATTTTGAGCAAGGATCGCTGTGTGGTCAGCATTTATTGCTAGTGTAGTGCTGGGTGTGGTAGATATATCGTTCACATAAATATTGAAAGGTGTAGACCCTAGTAGCGACCCGTGGGGGATGCCAGCTGAAACCAGACGTTTAGTGGAGTAAGTGTTAGAATAGGTGAACGACAAAGTGTCTACCTGTTAGGTAGGATTAAATTATGTGTGTAATGTAATCTGGAAAACCCAGATTGTGGATTTTATATTTTAAAGCGTCGAAAGTTTTGGCTATGTCCAGGAATAAACCCCCAGTATACTTCTTGTAGTGAATTCCTTCGAAGATATGTTCCAAAACACGATAAAGTTGATAGAATGTAGACAGCGACTTCGAAATCGAAAATGTTGTGGAATCAGTATATTGTTTGCTCCCAGATGATCACGTACTCTTTTAGGAATAACTGCTTACTTACGCAAGGAAGTAGACTAATGGGTCTGTACGACCAAGGTTCAAATGCAGATTTATTTGATTTGAGAATAGGTATGATTTTAGCTGTTTTCCACTCCTCTCGAAAGTATTGCCATCGAAGTATAGTGTTGAAAATGTTGGTCAGCTTGAATATTGAGTGGTAGCACCTTCATCATCTTGTTGTTGATTTGGTTAATACCGGGGCTCTTGTTGTTCTTTAAATTCTTAACACAGCCAATAACTTTCGACGGTCGGACTGGAATGATGTTGTTAGTGAGTGGGTTTGTTGTGTAATTGTTATGAAAGTCAGAGATAATCTGTTCTGTTATTGTGTCATGCATGTTGTTTATGCAAAACTGAGATTCCAGATGCGAAGCTAAGAGTTCTGCTTTCTCAGCTTCGGTATAATAGATCCTGTCAGGGACTTTAAGGGGCGTAATATTATTGTAGCATTTCCTATATTTACTTAAGCATTTATTATAACACATACTACTACAAACATTCGTGGAAAACCTGATATTAATGAATAAGAACGTTAAGAAACGTATTAGTATTAGCAAAGAATTTGAATTGGGAGAAAAACTAAAGCTTCAGAGATACAGCAACGCAATGGAGAAAAATTTATTCGAAACTGTGCCGGAAAACTATTCATTTCGGCATTATACAACGGACTTTCTCCGGAACATCTTGACGGTGTAATATATTTAGTAGCCTCTTTTATATATATTGTTAGTATTTTCTTGTATATCTTTTGTATCGCTTTGACTGCTCTATTTTTGCTTAATACCATCATTTATCAGTTTCAGTTGCCTTGACTAATACCTTCCGGTAGACCATTCTGCGCGAAGCGATGAACATAAAATGTTCTTTGGCTCCTTCGCAGCAGAGCAACTTATTGCCACATCCTAAACTTGCTGTAAAATAACACTAACTGAGGAGAAGGTTTTAAAAAACACTTTTTATTTAGTGCTTCAGCCTAACAATTTATACAAGTCATGTAATAAAAGAAGATTTCGCTGCTTTCTGGATTAACTTAATATAAGAGTTAAAATTGAAATGGGAAATTTATGAAAAAACGTCCGCCTATATATTTTGGTTCAAGCTTGCGACTCAAGTGAGTAAGCACTGCTAACAAAGGCTAAAGATGATTTAAGTAAATTTAGAACATAAGCGAAAATAGTAATCAGAGAGTCAGAGCTTGCTGCAAGATTCTCTCCTAAATTCAAGTAATCTGTTCTTATTTGCATCCTGGTGGGAGCCGATGAATGATGATGGGAGCCTTAAAACAGACAAAATATTAGCATAATTTGTTAATAAATAATGACACACGCTGCAGTGAGTTCCAGCACCGAAGAATTTCTCCATCGGTACCAAGACTGCAACTGCCGTGCCTTCCTAGGTCTTGCACATGCTGCAAGAATTCGCGACATATGATTCACACGTCCAGTTGAACTGTTGACTGCTAATTTAAAGCTATCACTTGGATTTCATAATTTACATAGCTATCTCCAAGCTACCACATTGGGTGCTAATCAGAGGCATTGGAAATTTCCATCCATGTTACCCTAGAGTGGATGTATTCGAGTATGACTATAATCAGGGCACACATTAATCATTCCCTTACTTGAACAAATTTGGTTAGCTTCCATTCCCATACCTGGATTTAATAACATGGAGAAAATATCTAGATTTTGCAAACAGAAATTTGATAAGCTGAAAAGCGTAGAATAAGCTCCTTAAATCTTAAGTGGGGAACAGACAATTGATCACGTGAGATTAAAATAATTGATGATAAGTAAATGGTGATATAGACACAGGGAATAAGGTAGCTATATTCAGCAAACATATCTTTAACGCAGATCACAGTAAAATAAATCTATTAGATGAGACAACTGAGGAAAATGAGGGAGTTATAAGTTACGACAACATGTGTTTTTCATTTAACGCGTCCCGTTATATTATGCACAATCCCTAATGAAAATTCTTTCAGTAAAATGGAGGGAAAAATACTAGATCAAGATGTAGGTTCAAGGGCAGAATCTGGACTTAGACCTAAAAGTAGAGACTAAAGTAACAGAACTGATCCGATAAGACAAACGCTAAAGATGATATGAAAGTTAAATGCAGAAATGCCGAAAGCATATGTGGTATTTGAAAATTAATTAAACCAATGTAAATTCCAATATGGGAATAAACAATAACGAATAACGCACTCAAAAATAATGAACAACCAAAGCAATACAAAAGACAATAAAAACTTAACCTGGACACCACCTAAATGCCCCTAGCTGTAATAAACGGTAAAACATGTAACTTGGAAAGAAAATAAGCAGTTTTTGTACCTAAGTAGTACTCTGAGTGGTAGGATGATTGACAGCAGGACTATACGCTGATGTTGAATTAATTTTTTTTGAAGAATAACTATTGTTTTATCTTATCGAATCATGATTCCTCTGCGAAATGAATTTTTGTTCCTGTTTCTGTATGGCCTAAATGAAATTTTACTCTGTTTTTCTTATATCTAGTTTAAATACATTTTTAATCCTGTCTTTGAATGGTCAAGGCCAGTGGTCGCCAAACTCGTTAGTCAAAAGAACTAAAGATCAACACTACAACAGTTAAGATTTCTTTTGAGAGCCAAATTTCTTTTCAAGAACCCTGTTTTTAGAAGCTGGTTTAAACTAGCGACTAACTTCAAATAAAACTAAATATCAATAATAATAATAATCTTAATTATTGACAAAAAGAAATTTTTACATTAAAATAAAAATATCAAAAAACACTCATTTAATGTGAACAACAACCTTGATTTCCTTGGAAAGTTAGGTTTGTGCATTGTTGTTTTGAATTTCAAGCAGAATTCCAGGCTAACATTTTATTGATTTACGTTTGATACGGTTCATGCTTGAAAAATATTGTTTGCTTGAATGTGGGGAACCAAAGAGTGAAAGAACAGCAAATGTTGGTTTTCTTAATTGATCGCATGAGTGAGGAATACTATTTTAAGTGTTGAAATTTATTCATTTATTGTGTCTTCTTTCTTTAGGTCTTTGAAAGCAGACAATGTTTGCTCTGAACTAAAATCACATTTATTTTTCTCCAATTTTTTCCTATCAGTATCAAGGCGTTCAAATTTAAAGCGATATAACTCTTTGTTTTTTAACTCCAGTAACTGCATATCAAAAGTCCCACAGTCAGTATTAAAGGCAGAAAAATTAAATTTTATTACATCAGCATCGAGAGTTTTTTTTAAACAAAGGTTAACATCGCTATGCTATGCTTCTGAACTCCTAAAACCACCATAGAAAAGCTTCTATTAGATTTAAAATCATTGCTTTGAAATAGTCATTTCCAGTTACCGAATTATTTATTTTCTTGGCGGTTTTTCAGCATGCTTGGAAAATTAATTACTCTTGCAAAATCTTAAGTAAAAATGGATTTTTCGAATGAAATAACATCTTCAAACATCGAAAAATTGTGTTTCTTTTCTCCTATAGCTTATGATTAAGATCATTTAGAAGAGACGTAGCGTCTAACTTGACATAAAATTTTTGGATCACCTGATCGTCCGTTAGTTCAAGAGAGTTAACACAGAAAGAAATACTTTACAACAGGAAGAAATACTTTATTTTCTGAAAACACGAAAGGGAAACGTTTTTACAGTCTTTCCCCTTGAAAGCTAACGTACGTTATGATGCAGCAGAATATTTGCGTATTCACTGTCCATTTCAACTAAACATTCTTTAAATTGGCAATGATAAAGAGCTTTAGCTACAGTTGTGTTGGCAATCGTGATCACCAATTTTATAACATTACAAACTTCTTTTGAATATCTACGCACAAAGCACTTCTTGACAAATGATGGTAAAAAAGTACGGCAATTGGAGGTTAGCTTTCATGAGTGTTAAGTTAAACCTCTATCTAATATTATCTTTGTTTAACTAATTTAGAAAATTGCGTATGGCAACAGTGAACAATATTTACATTTTCGTTTTGAGCTCGTTCTTTTTTTATGAGAATGAGATAAATGGTTCGAGTTGCATTTCATGTGTATTTAATAATTAATGAGTATTATCTTACGCCATTTATATTTTTAAGTGCTGTTTTGAGATGATGAAATTGCAGCTGTCAATTCTTAGACTTGTAAATAAACTGTTTGTGTTGTAACGTGATGTTTCATTGAATAACTGTTTACACTCATTTTCATTACTAATTCTTCTGATGTTCGAAGTCAAAACATACAGAAGGCATACAGAAGCTTTACTCTGCGGGTTGCAGATGCAAAAACTTTGTATATGAATTTTGTTTAAGTTTCTGCAGAGAGGAGCAATGGAAAGGGGCCCGAGCTGCATGCAAATATGCTGAGAAAGTCTTTGAATTACTCTTGAGAAGACGAGCAGACGCCCTAGGAGCAAGTGAATGTCTCTGTTTTATGTCACAGACAGCATTTAAGAGGTAGGTTAAAAGAGAATTGCAAAGGTAATCTCCAAGAAAATAAATAATTCAGTAATTGGCATTTACTATTTCAAAGCAATAACTTTAAATAAGATAGAAGTTTTTCTGTGGTGGTTTTGGGAATTCAAAAACATAGCATAGCAATGTTAACCTTTGTTAAAAAAATGATACCTGCTTCTGACATGAAAGAACATGGCACTCGAAAGATTACGTAGGGAATCCGGTCAAGGACGATTCCTAGCCAGCAGTGGTAGCCATATCCTACCCTGGACGGAAGATCCCTACCCACAGACGTAAAACAGAAAGCAAAAGCCGTTCGTAAAAGCAGGACACGAGAGGAAACCAACTCACCTATCCACTATAGAGCATACAAGCTCTAACGCAGTAACAAATCCGTGACATCTGTTATGGAATCGGAGCGGTAGTCAAACACTATTGGCTTGACAGCCTTGCCTATGAAAGGGTTTAATGCCCAGGAGGATTGTAGCCGAACAGTAGACAAATTAATTCAGCCGCTACTGTAAATTTTGATCTCGCAAACGCCTATTCGAAGCAGTACTCCTTAATCAACTACTACGCTTCCCTGTCTGCGCAAGACCCGAGATTCGACGCACCTCGTGATTAATTATTTTCTTAAAAATGGAAACTAAACGGTTTCTTACTCCAGTTATATATTTTGCCCCATCTTTTGAAACTGAAACAATTTATCGAGTATAAAATGATGTTTAATGACAGCATTTGCAATAACTTCGCCACGTATAGTTAGCCTTTCAGTGTCAATCATCCGAAAAAATCTGGATGTTGTATGGGCTTATCTCACTTGTTTGACAATAACATCAGAACGAAACCACGATATTCATCTTGACAAGAAGTGGAAGATTGCGCCTGTCGTTAGTAAGAGCCTTGAGCACCATACAGGTGACAGTACGACTTCGCTCAGTTCCGTCCCCAATTTTGATGGACAGCAGCCCGAGAGAACGGGTCCGAGAGTCTCCTACCCCTTTCCCCATACCACCAACTTCTCGAAAGGACTTTTGGCTCGCCGTATGTTTAGAGCAACCCCATACCGCCCGGACACTATACATTTACAAACACCCATGCCTTCTCCGGTATTCGAACCCAGGCTTTTCGGTACCGCAGTAGTCTTTCCTAACGACTATACCGTCTGGCGTCCTCGAAAAGTTATTCCAGTGCCAATCCGATCGCCCCACCAGTAGCCGAGTGGTTAAGACCATTGAATACTGATTGCTCGATCTGGTTTGGGTTCAATCCCAGGTGAACGAGCTAGCTACATAATTGGTTTTCGCGGTTTTCCCATGTGTAAAGTAAATATGAACTAGTTTTTCCTTATAAAGTCCTCCACAAAAGCATTCCTACTCTTAAGGAGATAGCCCTCGTGGCTTTGCCATATTCAAATAACCTGAATTAACCTAATCTCCTTTAGGATCTGTAGACGAAGTAAATGGAGTAAAAAGTGCAACTTCAGCTTTGTCATTTATGTCACACGATTAGTGAACAGATATTGATAAAGCTTAACCAATTTAAGATCTTCGATTTTCTGAGAAGTTATATTCGAAGACATTTTGACTTATTCTGTCTATTACTGTTTTAGCAGTTCTGTCTATTACTGTTACTAACTCTTTAATTTTTTAAGAATTTCTGCCTTGTTCTTAAAATCCCGAAATAACTCTTCGGATTTATTAAACAACATTTAGTGTATTTATCGTCTGTGTACAGTTTCTTCTCTTAGCAACCTCTTCACTCACAGTAAAGCTTGCAGTGGTAGCACTGCTAGAAAACTGCATCTCATTATTAAATACGGAGTACAGTTTTTGACTCTTCTAAAGTTCTTCAACTGCTTTCTTCCTCGCATCACCGGCAAGCTATTTATTGCCAAATGACGTGTGTTTAGCTTTAAGCGTTTCTCCAAATTTGACTTCATCTAAAGAACAAGTTTTTCTTGACTATTAAAACAGATCGGAAGGCCAATTGAGTTATGTACAAACGCGAACATTCAATCCACTCAACTTTAAATTCATGGTTTTCGTCTTCCGTTTTCTTTGTTTCTTATTTGTAGCCATGTGAAATAAGTAGCACCTGAAAACATATTTCCTTTTGTAACAACAAAAGCAGCAACAGAAAATTATAAAACTTATTAAATTGACTCCAGAAACACTTCTGAGATCTGCAGCTAGTTGAAAGAAGTAGTTTAATGGCGCCGAGTAAGTACTCTTGTGGCTCGGGTGAGACTTTTCGGCCCGCCGGTTATTGAACATTGTACACCAGTGATTCTCAACCTTTTTAAAGCTTCCGCCTCCCTAAGGAGCGAAAAATTTTTTAACGTCCTCTATGTGAAAATCCTGCAGTTTAGGGTAGGGGAAAGGGGGCTTCCTGAATTATAAAAGGCATAAATTTTAAGTAATTTTTTTCAGTAGATTTACACACCAAATTTGGTGGTGACTAAGGAATGACTAATACAAAATATGAATGACTAATAAAATTCTTAAGCGTCCTTTCGTGTTTAAAAAATTCTTTATGCTTAATTAAATAATTAAATAAAAAACTGCAAAAAATACACTAAACGAGTCATATCAATGAAAAAATCGAGTATGATCAATGGGATGTTTGTGCTAGGAGCCACTTTCTGAACATTCGGTTCAATCTCAGAAAAACCGTAGTTTGAAGTTCTTCAAGGTCATCTGCCTAGAATATGAATTCGCCTCGTCATTCTTAGGAGCAGTCCTCTAAGTTCGTTTTATTGCTGGTACAAATGGTGTAAACCATATAATCGATTTAATAAATTTTTTGTGAGTTTTCAAATTAAGTTTGAATCCTAACACATGCCCTACGCCCCTCTACAACCTAAAACAAGTTCACCGCCCCTAAGCATCTTCTTACTGCTCCACGGGGCGGTAACGCCCCCCTTTGAGAACCAATGTTGTACACACTGATGGACAAGCTGGAGCTCAACTTGTGCGTTAGTCACGTATTCCTCTCCGGGCCGCATATCCCGATTTATCATGTGCTATGTCAACCCTACGTGCTTCTCTAGTTTATTGATAGAACGGGCCCTGCTTGCCCGTATGTAGTCGAAATCTATTCCTCTCAGAGCCGCATGTGGCTTGCCATCCGCGATTTGCCGACCACTTGGGTGAAATGAATTTTTGTTACTACCTTTATATGGCCTTTCGTATGATCCAGTCTTTGTTTCTCTTAAAAGTTTTAGAAGTTACGTCTTTCGGAGAAAGGGAGCTGTTGCGTATATTTTTCAAGCGATGAACTATCAATAAGCGAGAGTAACATTATACTGAGATCCGCGTTCGCATACTTTGACGGTTTTGTTTGCTTTTGACTATTAAATATTTATCTTCAGTTTCTGAAATTATTAGAACTATGCTTTAACAAAATATTCTCTATTTTGTTTCCTTTCATAAAATTGCTTATTTAGAGTCTTATGTATACTTGCTCATCAAAGATTTTTGGAAAGCAGTGATTTTACGGAGTGCTGTGCCAGAATTTTCTTAGAAATGTTTTCGATTTATGCATCACCAGTTACACTGGTTATCATAAATTAAGAAAAAATTACAAAAATCAAGATTACTGAAAAAGTTGCACGTAGAATTTTATGAAACTTACCCACAATATACAACACTTAGTAGGGTATCAAATAACATAAAAAGAAATTACCAGACAATTATGTAGTTATGTCATCTGAAGCAACTTTGGTAACTTTTCTAAAATGAAACCGTAAAAGTAATTTCATCGGTTTGAAAATTACTTCAATTCTTACGTTTCCTCTTTTAGTTAATATTCAGCCAGAACGGCTTGATGATTCTTAATTTTAAGCAGCTTTTTTTGACTTTCTTCACTTTTTTCAGGTATAGCACTAGTATAAATATGCCCAACTATTTATATTTTCGACAGGTACATAAAATGTATTGCTAAATCGTACTTTTGTTACCCAGCGATGATATGTGAATAAATGTATTAAGTTCAGGAATGTTAAAATTAAAAATACGAAAGACATTTGTCAATTTATGAACAATAATGTCTACATACATATGTATGAATTTTGACCTATTCTATACATTCAAAAATATAAATACTAAAATACTATGCTTACTTCCTATTAGAGATGTACAATGGAAAAATTCTAAGGAATGCATTCAAAACTGATTAGGAAATAAAGGAGCACAATATTAGTTTAACACAAAACATCAAATTGTTGAAAACTGTTTTTAGGTTATATAGGAATATTCAATGCATCCTCAACTAATTTCTTTGTGAAATATTTACAAATTTATTAAACTTATTCTTTTGTTCTGTTTTGCCCTTTTGCCTAGCATTTCTAGTGATTTCTTTTTTATGAATTTTAGATGCGCTATTGTTTGAGAAATCGATTCTGAGAGGAAAAGAACAATTCACTTCATTTTTGCAATGTTAAACAACTCCAACACTTTTGAGCTGCTAGCAAATTTGTTATACTGAAGAGTAAAGTTCAATTTCCATTATACACTCTTAGACAAAAAAAAAAAAAAAAAAAAAAAA
>KK118872.1:1003940-1023680 GCA_000611955.2 Stegodyphus mimosarum
AAAAAACGGCGCACTAAGGAGGAGTTATCCGAATGGGACGAAAATCGGTAGAAGTGATGTACATGTACAGAAAAACAAATGATTACAATTTGAGAAAAATTGGATGATTTATTGAAGTGATAGAGCTTCACAAAGTGAAAAAGTCAGTAACGCGTTTGTCCACCTCTGGCCCTTATGCAAGCAGTTATTGGGTTTGGCATCGATTGACAGAGGTTGCGGATGTCCTCCTGAGGGATATCGTGCCAAATTCTGTCCAACTGGCGCGTTAGATCGTCAACATCCCCAGCTGGTTGGAGCGCCCTACCCATAATGCTCCAAACGGGCTCAATAGGAGAGAGATCCGGCGACATTGCTGGCCAAGGTAATGTTCGGCAAGCAGTAGAAACATGTGCAGTGAGGGGGGCGGGCATTAGCTTGCTGAAATGTAAGCCCATGGTGGCGTGACATGAAGGACAACACAACGGGCCTTAGAACTTCGTCGACTCACCGCTGTGCTGTAAGGTTGCGACGGATGACAATCAAAGGGATACTACTATGAAATGAAATGGCACTTCAGACCATCACTCCAGGTTGTCGGCCTGTTTGCCGGAAGTCAGTCAGGTTGGTATCACACCGCTGTCCGGGGCTTCTCCAGACTCGTTTTCGCTTGTCATTGGGGTTCAGGTCAAAGGGGGACTCATCACTGAAGACTATTTTACTCCAGTCAGTGACATTCCAGTGCGAATGACCCCGACACCACTGCAAACGGGCTTGACGTTGTACAGAGGTCAATGGTAATCGGCGCAAGGGGCGCCGTGACCTCAGCCCCCTTTCTGTGAGCCGTCTATGAATGGTTTTTGCGATCACTGAAGCACTAGTTGCACGTACAATCGATGATACTGATGCATCTGGGGCTGTGAGTGCCGCTCTGGCGATTGCTCGGTGTTCACGTTCTGTCGTTTCTCTAGGCCTACCGCTTCCTTCTTGACGATGTGTGCGGCCATGGTTCACCCCTTTCTGCCAACATCATCTAATATTGGCATCGCTTCTGCTCAAATGTCGAGCTATTCGCCGATAAGACCAACCGGCTTCTTTGAGCCCAACTACACGACCTCTCTCAAATTCTGACATCTGCGCATATCGTTCGCGCACCTGTATGCGCGGCATACTTACTGTCTACCAGAGTACACGGAACGAAATTCGAAGAATTTATGACCTGGAATCGTAATTTCTCCTCTTAAATATCGAGCCAGTTGCGCAGATCAGATGCGCTGTAGTGACAACCGTTCATTCATTGGCAGCCAAAATGTAAAATTTTGCATTTTCCGTCGAAACCTGTATGCATATCAATTTGTGTCCAATTTGCTTTATATCTTCTCGATGCGTCGTAGTGCAACGTTTTTTTTTAAAAAAAAATTTTTTTTTTTTTTTTTTTGTCTAAGAGTGTATTAGATACACGATTTTCATTTACCTTTTTGTTTCAGAAAGTGTAAATGTTACGAATATAAAACTGTTATGGTAGCTATGAATGTTATGCTTTATGTTGTAGAATCATTAGGTTTTTTTTTGAAGCAGGAGGCGTGAAAAGTGCGCAGTGCCCTCACAGGGACTCAAATTCTGAACCTCATGAAAACGCATCGAGCATGCTTCCAATTACACCCGGAAGGCATGCGGAAAGGAAGGAGTAAATACATTATAATGTAATATAATAGATTTTTTTCCCTAATGTTAATAATTATCTATTTAATATACTATATTTCTTCGCGCATTTCCCCCCACTAGTTTTCTAGCGCTATGTTTCGAAAATTTTAAATTATTCCTCTAATTTTTCTCTTCCTCTGTTGCAGACAGTTTTATTCTCTGAGTATTAATTTACTGGTAAATTGCATTCTTTTGATTATTTTTATTTTTATTTAGTGTATTCAGTTTGTACTCGCATTTCTGTGTTATCATTTTATCCATTTTATTTTCCTCTGCATTTATTAATTGAAATGTGTTTTGTGCACATTCTTCGTTAAGTTATCCGACGTGGCAAGTGTTTTCACAAATAAGAAACTTTCCAAACATGTGATTTCACTTTACTTCTCTTATTTACGTTCCAGCTCATCGTGTATCACCCTATTGCTGATATGTTCCATCTCTCGAAATCTAGGCCTTTTGTTTGCCTCCTTCTCCTTTATACTTCCGATATCCCACTTGGGAACTGGAATCAAGAATACTTCATGTGACTGGGCTTTATAAAGTAATTAAGCCGCTTTACTCAATATTGTCTTATTATCCGTCAGATATGTTAATATTACTGTACATACTTATTGAAATGTAGGTTTCTTTTAAAGAAATAATATTGTGAAAGTTACTCATAGTTTATCGATGACTACCTTTCATTGGATGTTCTTACCGTAATCACGATTTTCGGAAATTAAATTACTCTCATAGTTTTCCATTTTCAATTTTTAAATGATAAAATTAATTCAAGAAAAAAACACGCGAGGAAATTCGATATGTTTTTTTTCTCACAGCTTGTGATTTCTCTAATAAATCCTTAAATTCCAGCATTAATATGTTCAGCATAATAAAATTTGAAAAATTTCAAGACATTAGATTTGAGAAATATTGAAGAAAAAGGGAGGGGACGTGAAAGTGATTAAATCGTATTTTGAGAATAATATCGTTTCTTTTATAGGATTTGAGAAAAATATTTGTCCTATTTAGTTTTCTAAAATAAATGTTCTTCAATATCTCATAATGTTCCTCACTTCTTGGTTTATGTTAAATGTAAAGGAACCTAGTGAACTGGGTAACGGCTTATCGTTGAGTTCGAGTATTTAACGACAGATTCCAGAGAAGGGTTAAAATATCCTTTAACACACTCAAAGAAATAACCACAGAATGCCCCTTCTCGGGCTTATAGGAGCGTCTCCACTCGGGCTTTTAAATCAAGATAAGAAAAATAATAAACTAATCTAATACTAAACTAATTTGACTTAACCGAAGCTAGACACAAACACCTAACGTAGATAGCCCTTAATATAATCCAGCCGGCGATTATCAACAAGACTCCTAAGCAGGTTAAGCTCCCTCTTTCGAAGTAAGCTGAACTTTCCTTAAACACTCCTTCTAACTCATTTGCATACAACACGATATTAAAAACTCATTGTGGTAGGGAACAGTAGATGGGAAACGAGAATAGACAGTAAAGCATGCTTAAATTTAAAATAACTGTTAGAAATGTAAAGTAACCTCTACAATATAATTAAATTCCTGCATTAATGTATTCAGTATTATAAATCGAAATATTTCGAAAAACATTCAAGACTACATTTAAGTAATAATAAAACTTAAGAAACCATATTTTGAGGGAAATAGATTTAAAAATTAAATTGTAATTTGCATGAAAAAATTTAAGTAAAATAAATTAAAATTGACTGGTGTATCAAAAAGTTTATTTGCCTTCTTTTCATTCTGTCGCATTTGTCTTCCTTTGAACAATTTCGTTCCTTTATATTATACTTTCGTGATTTTTAATACTTAGTAGGCAAAGGCCTTCGTTAATCTGCTTACTTAAAATACGAAAATACCTGAAATTCTACTTAAGATTCATAACAATATCTTCTCCTTCGTCCATTAATGAAAAAAGAGATGTGGAGCTTTCACATAATATCCTCTCTATTTCCTAACAAAGTAATTTCCATTAGCCCTGTGTGTACACAAAGTAAGCTTTAATTTAAGGATAAAGGAACCACAAAAGAATCCTTTTACGACAAGCCTGTCTACAATAAAGATGAACTGATAAAACGCATTTGAGAAACTGCAATTCAGTTATATATCTATATTATCTATGTGATACTTGTGCTCTTTCCATTATTTTCGCAAACCTATTTTTATTGCTGCTTTAGCAGAAATATTGATAATTTACTTTATTTCCTGCAGCGAAGTAGGAAAGTTTTCTAATTACGATGTAGCACCTGGAGTGGATTCCAAGTAACGTTATGATGGCAGTTGCTATAAAACCAAGTTGTAACACTTGTTCTGAACGATGAATTATCACCGTTCAGAACCACAACCATCAAACAAACAGGCAACAGTGCATTTTAAGTTTATTGTATCTCACCCCTTGTGAAGGGTTAAATTAAAATATACAAACACAAATTTACCAGCTAATCTGGAATGGTTTCAATACAACACTTCCTTTTATAAAGGATAAAAATTCAATAATATAAATCCAACCTATGCAGAAACTACAAGACTGCCTAGACCACCACAGAATTTCGAACTTAACACACCAAAAGGGATCTAACCTCAGTCTAAAGCAGTGATCGCCAAACCGTCGATTGCGAGCTACTAGTAGCTCGCGGGGACATTTTCGGTAGATGGCGTTAAGGCTTCGGTTGGCTAACCTTGATTCCTCCACCGAGCTGACGCTGACGACAAGTGCTTGTTTCTTCCGCACAACTGCCTATGTCAATCTCAGGCTAAGGCAGCTAAAACTTGAATTTAATGCTCAGAAATCAACTTTTTTAAAACCATTTAACAAGAATAAAGCAGTAACTGAGGCGCCATTCCAAGTTTCAAATATTATTGCACAGAATAGGCAACCACACGAAGGCGGTGAATTAATCAAAACTGCACTTTTAGAAACTGCAGATGCATTTTTTTGATGCTTTCAAAAATAAAACTGAGATAATGTGTGGTATTAAATCTGTACAGCGTTCTGCAAATACAATAATGAAAACGGTTGAGGTTATTAGTTCTGATGTTGCCGCACAACGTAAAACTGGCTGATCGCTGCAGCTATTTCTCCGTGCAACCTGACGAATCGACTGATATAGTTAATGCAGTTCAGTTGGCTGTTTTCGCAAGAATGCTTTTTGATAATTTCGAAATAGGAGAGCAGCTGGCAAAAATTACATCATTAACAGGACGCACTACACGATATATTTCTAGAAGTTAAAGATCTTATCAGCTTTGAAAATATTCCTATAAATAAGTTGGTAGACTTAGCAACTGAAGGAGCTCCTCCGATGGTAGGCAGAGAGAAGGGATTCACAAACTTGTGTCGTAAAGACAATAGCTTTCCGAAATTCCTATCGTACCATTGTGTAATACACCAGGAGTCACTGTGTGGAATATTTTTAAATATGAACAATGTAATGAAAACAATCATAAAAATAGTGAACAATGCTAGAGCACATGCAATTCAGAGATGTTTGTTTAGAGCGCTGAATTATGAACTAGATTGCATGTAGATCTACTGCTTCATATGAAAATTTATTTATTGAGTAGCGAGAGAGTTTTATAAAGTTTTCAGGAGTTATTTCCTGTCTTAGTAGAATTTTTGAAAGAATGAGAGGAATCTTTTCATTAACTAAAAGATCCGGTTTGGCTGCAGGATTTTCCTTTTCTCGCAGACATCATCGAAAAGTTAAATAGCTTTAACTTGGAGCTTCAAGGTAAGGATAGAGATATGGGCGAAACAATTTCAGATGTTTCTTCATTCTGAAAAAAGCTGGAACTACGGGGAAAAATATCAGGCGAATACGAGCACTCTGCACAACAAACCCTTGACAAACAAGGGTCTTAAACGCCTCATTACAACAGCAAACAATCCGTTGAAATTATTTAAGATTTGAAAAGTGAATTCAACAAAGGCTTCCAAGATTTCAAAAGGATTTCAATTGTTACACAAATTGTCAAATTGTCTTTTATAGATACTGATGATGAAGAGTTCTGTACTTGTGTCATGGAACATTTTCATTTTCAAGAAGACAGTACTGTAGTTGATTGATTTGCCGCCCAACCGGTATAGTGGTTAGCGTCGCTGAGTGCCATGCCGAAGGGCCTGGGTTTGAATCCCGGGAAGGCATGAATGTTTGTAAATGTTTAGTGTCGGTGCGGCATGGCGGTACTTTAAATATGCAGGGAGCCAAAAGTCCTTTCGTGTGGTTTGGTGGAAGGGGAGAGAGTTGGGAGGCCTTCGGACCCGTTCCACCCGGGATGCTCTCTATCAAAATTGGGGTGAAATTAAGCCAAATCGCACTGCCACGTGTATGGTGCTCAAGGCTGTTGCCAACAACAGGCGTAATCTTGCGCTCCTTGCCACGAGGAATTTCGTGGACTTAGGCTGACTTTACGTCAGACAAGTGAGCATAAGCAACAACAACTGATTGAATTTCAAAAAGACTTACCTGTAAAATTGCTTTCTTCAAACTTTGAAAATAGTCGAGATATGTCCCAAAGTGAAGGCAATGTTCAGCTGTACATATCTGTGTAAGATTTCTATTCCCAGTGAGAAATTTATTAAAAATAAGTACAGAAACTGAAGACTCACTACTGAACACTTGGACAACTGTATTCCAATAGCAGCCATTATCCGCTCTCCCAACAATAAAAAGCTTATTGACGACAAGAAAGAGTTCCATTCTTCTCATTAAAGTTAGGTCTGATAAAAAATCTGTTATTACATTTGCTATTTACTACTAACTACACTCCAGTTTCTTTCTTATGCACAATTCCAGAGACTCACTACCAGCAGCTCTGTAGATAGATACGTGCTTGATTTCATACACTAGTTGACTAGGAACAATCAAGTTCCTATTAATAGATTCGATTCTTGGTATTTGATCTTGTCTGATTAATACAAAGCTGAACCACTAAATGCTGTAATGAATGATTTGTAAATAGTGAAAATATTAAACTTTTCATTTTAAAAATTATGCGATGTCAATTTCTGTCTTTGAATTTTGGACATCGTCTTTTGTATCCATTTTAGTAAGAAATCGAGCCAGATGAATTCCTACTCACTGTTTTACATTCGATCTCGTTTTATAGTCTTCTAGCCCTCTATGTTGATCTGTCTGTCCTTTGGCATACGTTCGTATCTACGCTCGTCTGTCTAATATTATGTTCGTCAAACGTTTTCAAGGAGAGGGAGAAAGGCGCAGCAGCCTTTTAAACTTATTCGTCCATGTGTCCCCATAGTATGCTTTAAGAGTTATGTTTCACTTCAGGCTTGCTCAGATGAGTCTTCTTTGAAAATGGTCGCATTTCAGCCTTTTAAAATGAGCAAGTTATGAAGGCTTCCCATTTCAGCCTATTATTTCAAAGCTCATGTTAAAGCAAAAACGCCATGAGGCATGAAGGTGAAATATTCATGTGCTCATTCATTTCAAACGAAAACGAAATTTAAAATTGTTTTATTGAACCAATTCAAAATTCATTAAAAAGCAAAACAAAGGTTTACGTTTTCCAATCACTGAAACATATTGTTATTATTTTCAATTCTATGTATACATTTATTAAATCTCTTAACGAATTTAGAAGCATTCAAAAATACGGAGCCAGCTCATTGCGAAGTCTGATAGGTTGACGAGATGCCAAACCAAGAATGAAACAGGATCGCTCCAAGGTAGGGGGCCAATAATATGAACGACGTTCCACTTCTTCAATTTCGTGTTCATTCACTGTTTGGATACAACATGGCGTCTGTAACTGACGTGTCACAAGAATGTCGGTAACTGACGCTGGCAAATCACTGACTATGATACTTTTTAATGAAATAATAACACGTGGTAAAGCAAACGATGTATTTTCGTCAAGGCCCTTGAACACTCGTTTTCTCTCACAGAAGTCTTTTCATCAGGTTTAATGCAGGTGGAAAATGGAAGGCTGAAAAGGAATGATTTTTAATGTTGTGACTCCGAAAACCTGCAAAAGGAAAGAAAAATCCTGAGACCTGGCATAATTTTTGTTGCCTGAAGTGAAGGCTAAAATGAGAAACCATGGTTTTAAGTTTATCAGAGATATTATATTTGCTTTGTTAATCCGAATATTAAGAATATTTGCTTTGTTAATCCGAATTTGAACTATTTCTTTAGTTTGAGCAGAAACAATGATTTATTTCCAACTGATTTCGGGCAACATTGGTAGAACAATAGCAAACCTTTTTTGCATTATACATATATATATATATATACATATTTGTTGGATTTAGTTACCTAAATTTTTATGACAAAAAAAAAATAAAAAAATCTGAAAGATTTCAGATTTTAAATTACGTCCAAAGGCGCGTTTTTTTAACATTTCGTGTGCTACCTTTTTTATTAAATATCATGTACTACATACTCAAACCATAAAATTCAGTTCAAAATCAATATCGCAAAATCATTTTAAAATGAACATATCTTTAGAATTTCCGTAAGTCTCGTGCGCTGGAGATAAAAAAGTTTTTTTTTTTCCGTACAGTGTTGCCATTGCTCGCTTTGAAATCATTTAGTTTGTTAATCAGAAATTCGTTGAAATGTTACAAAACATAAAATCGATAATAAAGCAAATTTCAAATTCAAAATTAGGGCTTCCAGATGCCCATATTCGCAGTAGGATTACGTCATTCAAAATTCGATGGCTCTAGGTTTTATCACAATGCGAGAAACATGCATACATTTATGCAGATTTTTCATTTTTTAAAATTTAATGCAGAGCGATAACATTTAGTGGGAACAATTTGAAAAGTGAAACGGGCATTCAGAGTGAATCGACGCAAAATCGCAAAACGAAAGTAATAGTCCTTCGGGACTAAATCCCTTTGGACTAAAAAAGTGAATACCTCGTCAAATGGCACATTTCCCCCGTCAAGCGGCACATTCCAAAAGGAAATTTACACACATTTCTTATTAGTAAATTATACACTCTTCTTACGACCAGCATCAAAAGTTCCTAACTATTCAAATTACAACGATTTCATTTTCGTTATGAGACAGTTCGCTGCAACATCTTTTTCCTTTAGGTCGAGAGAAGTTGTTACAAGTGGCAGTTAGGCTGTAATCCATTCTCTTCATTTCATACTCACCTTTTACTGCCAGAACGCATTTCAAATCAAAACTGAATAGTTGTTACTATCTATGTCTGCAAGTGTCAGCTATTATATTGATTACGCGAGTGAGAAATTAACTTTCTTCTCTAATTAATGCATTAAGAAATGCATATTTTCCTGCGCAAGATAGTGTCAGAAAGTTTTTTAGAAACGTTATTTCTCATGAAAGTGAATTATTAAAGCATGCTATTTTCTTCCTAATACTATTTTAAATAAAGAATTACATATACGGTATGGATTTCGTCTCCCCGTTTATGAACTTACATAATAAAATAATAATAATAATAGTTAAAAAAAATTTCAACTCGAAAGCCATATGCTTCGCATGCAAAGACGGGAAATATGCAGTGGTTATCGCGAAGACAGCGTTTTAAATTATGCTTTCTTCTCTTTCCCATCTGTTGCAAAGGAGTTTATTACTGGTGCATACAATAAAATAAATAATCCTAATATGCTTCGCAGTTCTCTCGCCTAAAAATTCGTGATTGCAATGGTGATGTAGTAATTCGGCGGCATTAAAGGAATAAAATAGATTCATGAAGATTTTTTAATTAATACCCAGTATTTTTTACAAATTTTTTAATAGTTCAGAATAGATGCAGAAATGGATCATTACTAGCTTACAAGTTCAGGGCAAAGGGCTCTATGCTTTAGAAGGCCGAAAATCATTCTATGATTTATCATCAGCCGGTTCCTTTTATATTAAAATATGTAAAGTGGGCATTTTGATCATGTGTCCTAGAGATCACTGCCGAAAAGTGAATAATCACAGAAAGTTTGTCTCATCCACAGTGCAGGTAGTGGTGCCATCTACCGATGGTTAATAAAATTGAAATCAATTAATATCGCAGCAAAATTTTGAAATTTTGAAAATCGTAAACATCTTGTAGCAGAAATTTTGAATCTGCTTCGTAGGTTAACGAATAAGAATTTATGTTCCCATAATGAAAATTAAATCAAGCAGTTACTAACATAAAACCAGAAATATAGTCTAGAATAGGGATTCTCAGCTTGAAGGGAGGGGGGAGTTCATAGTTTCAAGGGATGGAATGCGACCAGTTTTTTATTTAGCTATTAAGTATTTAGTTTTAGTTTATGAATATCAAAATATTTTTTTATTCAAGTTTTGGTATTGTCGAAGTTTTCTATACTTGTCGAAGTTTCTATTTAATTTATACATTTTAAAATATAACATAAATCTAAATAAATGTACATGTTTTTTTCGGGGGGAGGGGATAATCTCCCACCAATGGTGAAAAGGCTGGATGGAGGAAAGCTGGGTAAGAATCAATGGTCTAACCAGAAAAAGAAATCACAGCAGTTCGCATTTTTCTAATTGTGTCCAAATTTAGGAATCTAAAATTAAGCCCAAAATTAAATTGACGATAACCGGTTGCTTTGTTAAAGAAACAAATATCCTCATCACTACACAGGAGTATATCCTGAATTTCCATAAAGGGAATGCTGCTTAACATTAAACTTTTAAAAAACTGATTAACATGTTGGGGATCATTATATCATTTGAAGTTGGCTGCATTATCTGTGCATTTGTTGAATATTGCATAGCATATCAAATAGTGGAATGTGTACGATAAAAATTTTAAATTCAGCACTTTGGGGACTGAAGTAGAAACCTTTACAAAATTTTAAAATTAGTTAAAATTGTTAGAATTTCGATTCGAGTTTTCTTTAAATTTTTATAAAATGTGGATTTAGAGTCAAATATCTCTAAACGTTTTTAAGTAAAATTTTAAAAAGAAAATTTCTATTGAAGAAGAAAATCTTGAAAGAGAAAATTTTTTTGTCATTTACTAAGCTCACAATTTAAACTTATTATAAGAAATAGACTTTCCGCATTTAAACTTGAATATATTATAATTTCTCAGTACATTTAATTGATTTCACATTTTTCAATTCACATTTAATTTTTGGGGGGTGGTGTGTTGGGGGCAATTGCTGTTGTGTATTAGTTGACAATGAAAAAGAAACTGAGAAATCATTGTTTCTTTTCTATAGTATTTGTACAGTCTTTCAGAATTGCACTTTATATCATTTTGCCCAGTAGAAAATACCCACGGACAACTCCGTTTATGTTTTCCTGTTTTATTTAGATTTATCAGTTTTATGTAATTTCACCTATTTGTGGTGTCAACAGACTGATTAAGATCCCTAGTTGGTAGATCTACTTTTCGAAAAAATTTTGTAATTTATCAATCGATTTAAAATTTCATTATTTTGCTACTGAGACTTTATAAAGCTTTGCATCTTTGCAGGCATTTTCATTTGCTAATTTAAATCCAGATTACTTCTAAATTGTTCATACAATTTAGAAATTAGAACAACTCTAAACTTGTTCTAATTTATCAGTGGGATTTTTCTTGTCAAATTTGGTACTAATAGCATAATGAAGTTAAGAAATTCGTCTTTAATCTAAGCACTTATTCTGTTGTATTCTGTTATTCTGTCAATATCTAGCAACTAAAACAGTAATCCTCCCCCCCCTTTTTTTGGCTTTATGAAGTCTTCTGCTTTTCTTTTGATATTTATTGAAAATGCTGGTTAATAAAGAGGAAGACCTATTATTTTCTATTTTTTTTAACAGAAACTTCAAAATTTTAATATATGTTGGATTGTTTTTTAAAAGCATTTCAGTTTCATTTTCAGCTATGCTTCAAATTTAGTGGTACTTAATCCTATGTATGTGAAAGATACTTAATCCTATGCATAGAAAAATTGCCATATGGAATTTTGGAAGCAGTTCAGGAATAAGGATTAAAGAGTTTAAATTAAGTAGATAGTACAATATAAATCTATAAACAGAAAAATCGCTTCTAAAGTACTATGGATAATAATAAATTGCACTAATTCATTAATAAATAATTAATAGACTCTCCTTGCAAAGCAGCAGCATGTACACTGGTTGGACAAAAATATGGAAACACCTTTAAAAAACATGTTTCTTTGCTTAATATGGTGTAGGAAACCCGTTGGCATCCAAAACAGCTTGCAGTCTTCTCGGAATGGATAAATACAGTTCCTGTATGTTTGCCAAGGGAATATTATATCATTCTTCCTGCAAAACGGTGGCAAGTTCAGATAACGATGTTGGCGGTGGATAACGAGAACGCACTTTCCGTTCCAATGTAGACCACAAAGGTTCGATAATATTCAGGTCTGGTGACTGTAGTGGCCAGGGGAGATGGAACAACTCATCCTCGTGCTCAGAAAACCAGTCATGGACAATGTGAGCTGTGTGAACAGGGGCTTTGTCGTCTTGGAAGACACCATCACCATCGGAGAACAAAGTTTGTACCATGGGATGAACTTGATCGGCCAAAATGTTCACATAAGTCTTGGCAGTCATGTGCCCTGACACAGTTATCATGGGACTAGCAGAGAACCACGATATGGCTGCCCAAACCCTAACAGAACACCCGCCATGTTTTACTCTTGGCAACAAGCAGTCTGTATTATAGGCTTGAGATGGCGTTCTCCAGATGTAAACTCGGCCTGAAGTGGGAAACAATGTGAAAGAAGACTCGTCAGACCATATTACTCGCTTCCACTGCTCTATAGTCCAGGCTTTATGACTTAAACACCACCTTTTCCTGTTACGGGCATTAGCATCACTGATGAGTGGCTTCTCAATTGTAGCACGGCCAGCAATTCCCTGTTTATGAAGCTCCCTTCTAATTGTTTTGGTACTCACAGGATTCGGTAACACAACATTCATTTCAGCAGTAACTTTTGCAGCTGTGGTCTTCTTATTTTTCGTCACAATTGCCCTTAATGATCGTCTGTCACGATCACTCAGGACACACTTTCGCCCGCGCTGTGATTTAGCAGATCATGTTTTTCCACTTTTCAAATATGCGGAATAAATCTTCGATACAGTACCACTTGAAACACTAAACACCTCGGCTACCTTGCTTACGGAAGCCCCTACCATACGTGCTCCAACAATTTGCCCACGTTCGAAGTCTGTTAACTCTTGACATAACGCAATGACAACCTCACATAACAGTACTCCGACAACAACTGAACTGTTTAGCACATTTACGAAGTTGTATAGGTGGCGTCAGTAGTCAAAAACGCCAGCGCCACCTACATATTTCATTAAAATCAATCTTTCTTTTCAAACATGCATTTCACAAGGTGTTTCCATATTTTTGTCCAACCCCTGTAATTAAGCCACTCTTTCAACCTGGGACTCCCAGCGGCCAAACGGTAAAATCATTGAACACTAATAGTTTGACCTGGATTCGATTCTAGGCGAACGGGCTGGCTGCATATGCGTTTTCGTGGTTTTTCCCATGCGCAACTGGAAGACAAGTCAGCTTCCCTTAGAAAGTCTTCCACGAAGACATTTCTTCCCTTCGGCAAATAGCACAGCCTGTTTTGCCATAATAAAGTAAACTAAACCACACCAATGGGAGGGAAAGTGAAGAAATCCTCTTACAATTGACGGATGGGCAGAAAGAAAGATGTAGCACACCCCTGCTAAGAGATTCAGGTTCGTTAAACGAAACTCCCAAGTGAATTTAGGATACTAAATGAAAAAATGAAAAAGAAAGGAAACTTCCGGTTAATTAAAAATGAAAATTTTAAGACTTTGCGATTAATAGAAAAATTTCGTTCAAAAAGTAATAATCAAAAACTTAATAGGCATTATCTAGTAAAATTGCTTTAAGCCTGATAATGTAGAAAATTTAACTTTTGGCACTTTGAAAGAAAAAACTTCTAAACAATTACACCAGTTAGTGTATCGGTTAGAATACGAAATCAAAAGCAAAAGATGTATCATAATGCCTAGTTATGACAAAAAATATTCAAGAATAAATTCTCTTTCGAATTATGGGGAAAATTTCGCAAGTTCCTTATTCAAAATTTATGGAAAAATATAGCTAATTAAACTACATGGCTGAAAGTGAAAATATCTTTACACATTACTTACCTGACCGCAGTGCGTAATAAGTGTAGTGTAAGTGATAGTAACGTCATCAGTTGTGGTCATAAACTAAGTTTTTTAATGATAGTTGAAAAATAATAAATGAAAAAAATCATTACTTCTGAAAGGTGGCTTTAACAATAAAATTCCTTGCATCATTCATTACTTTCATTCTAAAGAAAGTACTTAAGGAACTTCATTCTAAAGAAAGTAACTAAATAAATTTTTCGTCAAAGGTTAAGCAATTGTTACAACGTGGGAAAATCTGCTTCCACAACAAGTAGCGCCTTAACAAGTTGGAAGCCTAGAAGACAAACGGTTAAACCAGAATTATGCTTTTAATCATAAAGTTGATAAAAAATTCTGAAAGTGGATAATTCTTTTTGCCACAAAGCAAACGTTAGTACGCGAGCTTACACGAAACAGCAAATTATAATAAAACATTTAAGATTCATTCCGCTTAAATGTTTAAGCAAATTAATTATAATTTCTCTGCAGTTGTAATGGATCAAGACGATTGGCAAAACATTTATCTGAAATTCTTATTAAGAAATAAATGCAAAGACAAACGAGCGCTAAACGAGAGAGGATTCTAATTAGGTTCTGATGCAGGAATTTTAAAAAGACTTTGTGCTAACGTTGTATTTCTGCTTCATTTTTTTCAGCATGTTACGTTCTTTTATGGAACATACTCGTGATAATATTGTCTAAGGTAAGCCTAAAGATATTTATAAACGAATCTCTTATGAATTCTATATTTTAACACTTCGATTTAAATGTTTGTAAAGACTATTAACTTTGATTTGTATTCGATTTGTATTCTATTTGAGCTAAGGAAACTATCTAACTTGTTAAATAAAAATTTCACAGTTATTCTAACTTATGATTCTTTAATAAAACTGGGATAAATATAGGATAGTATATTCAAACGCCTTAACTGTGCTAAATGCAGGACATATCAGTCTGTACTGCGCAATTCTGCAGTAGAAACCGAACAGTCCGGTATAAATGCGTTGCGGCAGTAACTGCCAAGATTACATTGCTTAAGTTTCAAACTGTCATCAATCTGCATTTAAAGATGCGTAATACCTTCAGTCGACGCCTAACGAAGAATACACTAGCTAACTTTTACGCAGTAAATCTTGCGTTTTGTCCATGAAAACAATTACTGTGCAGTGATCTGAACTATCCATTCGCCTTTTCCTAGCACAATAGGCAAGGGTGACTAGATCTAGTATGCTTTATAAATTATTTACCTTTGTAAAAGAAATCCACCGCTATCTGACTTTCTGCTTTTATATAATAACAATAAAACTGAAAAAATAACGCGAACAGAAAAAAAAAATGTCCAGCCGACAATGTACAGTTTTTAGACACAAAATGCAAATCCAGGGAGCGAGAATACAGGCTCTTCTGAAGTGAGTTTAGATAAGAATAAAGTATGAGAAATAGGCTTTAAGGTGACCATCTAAACTGCATTTTAAACAAATTTTCAAGCTAATTAATTACAAAAATCCTGTACAAAGATTAGCTATGTTGAAGTTCGAATTGTGTAAATCAGATTCTTTTTATATCGTACTGCCTCATGTTTTGAATTTTCTAAATCTTAACGAAGAGATCTGATTGAAGGAAAGCATTGAAGAGTTTGTTAGGCATCTATTCAAGACTGTAGAAGCAGTGAAAAAAAGCTCAGGAACTCGTCACGTTTTAGAACATAAGTTTTAAAATGAAAATTATTGTATAACAAATGTTTCTTTATGTAACTTTGTTCATCGTTAAAGTTACCCTGCGTCTTTTCTCATTCGACAACAGCAATGAAAGAATAATACCAGCAGCGGCAGTGAATGAGAATAATGTAAGTAATCAATAGCAAACTTCTTTGAAAAATAATGTCTTTTGACCAAGCAAATATTAGAACATTTAGCTGTGACTTCTTAACAGTTTATTAATTTATCAAAGTCAGTTAAAAATAAAGATAAATAACTTCAGTGCATTTGTTTCTTAGCATTATTTGATGTAAGAATTCACTTTCTAAGACATGTATAGAATTATGAATAGACATTTTTAATAGAGCTAATATCTCCTATTTAAACCAGAATAATAATAGCAGGAAAAATAGTATTTTAAACTCTTGAAAAGCGAAATTAAATTTTATATAACTGGAGAAGAGTAGTCAGAAATTCCTTAAGTATCATCATAGTCATAGTAAAAAATTGAAACTAAAAATAAGAACTAAAGAGCAAAAGCTACATGAAGATAAAATAAGTTATTTGTATTCCACGCTAAATGCTACATTTTCAAAAACAAGTAGTATTCATTTTAAGTATAAGCTTTTGAGTTCACAGGTAAAGCTTATAAATGGATTATCGAGATTTTTATATTATACTTCAAAGTACTAAAAGTACATTTCATCTGCTCATTAATTTTCAAGTATAAAAACAATATTGATATCGTTAATCCTATTTGTAAGACGATAACTTTCTTCCCTGAGACATGAATATTTACAATAAAGTAATTGATCTTTGGGGGATAAATCTGAGGAATGTATTTTGCATATCTAACGTCTTACGGAACTTAATGGCTTGGAAATGTTGAATGATGAAGGCCTCTCTCTTTTTCAGAGGATTATAAAACTAAACGAGAGCTAAGAAGAGTATATATGATTATTCAGTATAGTTATAAAAATAAAATACTGTTCTACCGGAATATTTGTTTTGAGATATTTTAAAAATAAAACAAAAAAGCAAAAAGCAGTAATGGGAATTGACGTTTATTATTTGAAGAGGAAGTTATTCCTAGTGGCAGATTGACCATTCACTGACTATCACATTAAAACAAAAGTTAACAATAGAAGATAAATTGACAATTTATTCCCGTTACAAAGTAACTTCAGAAGAAAATTTTTAAGGACTTTCAAAATGTTTGAAACAGACGCGATAAGAATATTTTAAAAGTGTAATATTTTTCTGTTCATCTCCTAAATTTCTCTTTTACTTTGAAGGAAAGCTGCAGTGTTATATCATCTTAGAAAATATATTTTCTCTCGAATAAAATTTTTATGCTAACACTTTTTATGAATTTGAAAGTTTGCATCTCGCAGTCAAGGCTAGCTCTGAAAAAGTAACATTATGAATAACATCTACCCCGACATTACTTTGGTAACTCCTAAAATGTGGAGATAGCATGACATAACAAAACACAATTTAATTCAATAAAAACCTACATTACACATACATACAAACATTACATACAAACACAAACATTTTTCTGATTACATCTGGCTGCTACGAAAATTACATAGCTCTCTGTATTCTAAAGATTTTAAACGTATCAGTTCACCACGCAACGTCAGTTCTTGACTCCTGCTTACTGGCGAGTCAAATGATGCTATTCGTAACATACCCTCCTCCGTTCTGAGTAGCTGTATAGCTAATAAAAATCATTAAAAATTTAAATTCAGTCTTTGATGTTTCTTGAGAGCACGATCATTTAGAGAATCACAATCTTTGAAGATTTCGTGGAGTTGTCTTCATCTGGATCCGGCGATTGTACTAGCCAGCCACTTAAATAATAAACTTCTCTACAAAGAAACTCTATAGGTAAGTCTTGATTGCGATTAAAGCAAGAATGCTTTTGTCGACAGGGATGAAACTGCTTCCAAGTGTACAGATTTATATAGGACACATGTAAACAAAAGAATACATATTATAGTAGAAGTTAGGCACTTAGCTAAGTGCAAGCACATAGGCAGCTGGAGAAGGTAGTTCTATATTTAAACCTCAGAAACTAGTCCTGCAAAATTTATAAACATTGCACTGATTCTTGTTGTTCAACCTTTCCATAATCGTTATTCGGCATATTATTTTAACCTAAACCAAACAATCTGTACTTTGTCACCTTGCTATAGATATAAGGATCCTTCTCAATCCATTCCCACATTCTCAAACAGAGATGCATTTTTCGAACACAGAATCTGCCTGCAGGCATTGCGGCTTGATATGCCGTTAATGGGTAAGACTTAAATCTTTGACACTTGATACAAAATTTCAAAACATTTCCAATTGTTTTCTGAGCTTTAAGGATCCAATTATTTTCGCGTAGGATTATCAAGTAACATTTGTGTTCCTGCATCATAATCTTACGATGAAAATCCTCAGTAAATCTTCGCCTAAATACAGAATTCTCAGGCAATAAGATCGGAGCTATAAACTCTGGTTTATTAATACTTTCCGTTGTACAAGCTTTTATGTGAAAAAGTCCATCATCTCTTTGAACGTACATACCTGCGCAATTTCTTTTTCAGTAGGAAAACATTGCTTCTATATTATTATAACTTCAGCATCCTTAATCTCCTGTAACCTTACATCCCCCCTTTTTTAGGTTCTCATGATTGGATTTGATATTAATGACAAATCTCGATATCAAACTACTAACCTAAAGACCGAATGGAAATAGGAAACATTTTCTGTGTGCCACGTCTATTGATCTTTTGATGAATTTGTTTTACAGTGTTTGACCTTTCTCTTTGTAGAAGGAATTTCAGGGGTTTCATTACTTATTATTTCAGCCACGGACCAACAATCACACAATTCTCGTAGTCAAGACGGTCCTTCCTTGAAGTGTGAATCAATTAAATGTTTAGGAGAACATCCACGAGAAGTCAGATTAGCGAGATTTATTTTTACAGATGCATGACGCCATTTAATCAAGAAATAGTGTGTGTACTTCTACTCAATTTTAAACTTGGACTGTCAATTCTCCTCGATTACTTTATACAGGGCTACCATAAAATCGTTCAGAAATATAGTTTTTATATCAGAGATGCTAAGAGCTTGTCGCATAGAATGTGCCAACCCAACCCCAATAGTGCATGGTTTCTCTTCAAGTTTAGTTATCGACATTGGCTTTTATAGGAGCAACTTTTGATTTTGCTGTTATTGAATTCTTATGTCATGATTTCTGACCGACCGAATAAGTATGCATACAGCATGGGCCTTTTTGCAAAATGAAATGCATATTTTTGAATGAAATGCATATTTACATTACATATGCATATTTTTGCGGATGCTTTTTGCAAGCATCCGCAAAAATATGCATTTCATTGGTTTCATTTATATCTTTAAAACGCGTTATTTCGAAAAATTCTAAATCTTCTTCAAATTCCTTTGCATTAGCTTTTCAAATAGCCGTACACAGCTCTTTTTGGCAATCTTTTAAGCGTGTAAATTTATCCTTTAGCCGAGATCCTAAAACTAAAATTGCTTTCACATCAAGAAATAACGTCAGCAGTAAAAGGACGCACAAGAGGGTGTAGAATTTCGCAGCTATATCGCACGGCTATGACGGAACCACTAGGAATTATGCAGACGTCAGTGTGGGCGTCCATTGCTATCCCAGCCCATACAAGAAAGCCTCCTCCTCTGTAATGGCCTCTTTTGGCGATGTTTGGCGCCCTATAATGTGTTTCTCATTCTCGCCATATCACTGCCCTTCGAAAATCGTTCTGGTTCTTAAATCGGACCTCATCCGTAAAGAATACATGGTCCCACTGCTCTGGTATCTAACCGCGATTCTCACTGGCCTAACTCAACCACACTGCGTTGGGGGCAAAGGGATAGAAACGACAGGTTTTCGGCCGTACACTCCGGCCTTCATATAGTAGACACGACACAGTTTAGCGGGATATGGGCTGTACTGCAGTAGCAGAGGTAAGCGACGCCATCTGTTGTGCTGCTTGTGATCTACGGCGTCTTGCACACAACAGAAAGCGATCGTCCGCCGTTGTAATAATCCTCCGGCGTCCAGATTCACGTCTTCTACAGGGGTTTCGATAACGATTAAAAAGCATTATGATGGCATTACGATGCACATTTAGCTCTTTGGTAACAGAGGATTGTCTTTCACCAGCTTGCAACATCGCGATAGCCCTCCAAGGCATTTCGTC